>JAOEGS010016836.1:0-40571 GCA_025447755.1 Corythornis vintsioides | reverse complement strand
GCATTAAATTTCTCCCTGCCCAGCTCTCCAGCCTGTCCAGGTCACGCTGGATGGCAGCACAGCCTGCTGCTGTGTCAACCGCTCCTCTCAGTTTGGTATCATCAGCAAACTTGATGAGGGTGCACTTTATCCCTTTGTCCAGGTCATTGATGAATATATTGAATAATTCTGGACCCAGTACTGAATCCTGGGGGAAGCCACTACTCACAGGCCTCCAGCCATACTCTGCTCCACTGACCACAACTGTCTGGGCTCTGTTCTTCATCCAGTTCCCAATCCACTTCACTGCACAATTGCCCAATCCACACTTCCTAAGCTTGGCTGTGAGGATCCCATGGGAGACAATATTGAAAGACTTGCTGAAGTCAAGATATACCACATCCACTGCCCTCTTCTCACCTATCCAACTACTTGTGTGATCATAAAAGGCTATCAGATTAGTCAAGCATGACTTCCCATTCCTGTTCTCAGGAAGATATTTTGAAAAGATACCCTCCCCAGAGGTACCTAGAGAGTCATGAACAGAATCTTGTGGTCCACACTGGGCCCAGCCTCATGTTTTCCCTCCTTGCAGCACAAACCTTGCAATGTTACAGTTGCCATGAACCTACCATTGCTGATAAATGCCTGACAATCAAGAATTGCATGAAGAATGAAACTATCTGCAAGACTACGATGTATTCCATGGAGGAGGGTAAGGACAATTACTCCTTTATCCATATTTTTAATATGTCAGTATTCCTACAGTGAACACTGATGATGTGAGGAACAATACCTTTGCTCACTTAATTATGTAACCTAGAATAGAGCTCCCATGGTGAAGAGGGCAGTCTCTTGCTGTTGCAGAAAGCAGTCTTCATGTGAGTGAGTAGTGGGTGAATGCAAGCTTGTAGTTAATGCTCAGTGTTGACTATGGTTAGAAGAAACAAGTTGACTTGAGCTTGAGATATTATGCTAAAGACGTCTTGCTCTGCAGACCATTTGCATGACTCACGCTATGGGTGTGGGTTAAACAGTGCTCTCCTGTCCTGAGAACTGTTTATGAAAGCTGATTGGAGTCGAGAGGCAAATAAAGATGAACTAAGCTCACTAATATGGGGACACCAGCTTCTGGTCATCTGGAGGCAAAACAGAAATGGCCTCGAGTTCTCTAGAGCTCACAGGAAGGCATGTTCAGTCTGATTGGAGACATGCAGGACATAATCTGTTCAAGTAAAGACATGCACTGTGGAGATACTCTCTTTCATGATCCTGCTAATTCATGAACTTCTCTTCTGCATGTCTCTGTCACACATGGGAGAGGCAGGAGGCAGTGAGTCAAAGCAGATAAAGTGTCTGTTTGACCTTTTGCAGGATAAAGCTGATTTTGGCAGGACATAGAGAATCCAAGGTGCTGTTCAGCTTGTGGCCACTCAGTGGAAACTGTTTCCTGCAGACCAATTCTGTTTGAACAGGAAATAAGACTTTGCTGGTGAAGACAGCTAATGTTTCACCAGGGACAAAGAGAGTTCTTTTCCATTCCTCTCATTCTAACTGTTCTTTCTTTCTTTGTTGTAGTTTTTCCCTTTATGGGAGTCTCGACGGTCACCAAGATGTGCTCTTCTGTCTGCATCCCATCCGACGTGGATGGGATTGGCCTGACACGCCCTGTCTCCTGCTGCTACTCTGACTTGTGCAACACTGATGGTGCAACTAGTTTGAGGATCAGCTTTGTGCCAGTTGGGATTCTGGCAAGTTCCCTTTGTGCCTTCTTCTGGACTAGACTGTGAAGAGCTGATGGGGAGGTCTTTCACACTGAAGAACCCAGTGAAGAAGAGGATAAATCCCTGCCAGGCAAGCTTTCTGTTGGAATGCTTCATGGACAACCATCAACATTTCCCACAAATTGCTTTTTTAGCACCTGCCTTTTTCCCACAATAAAGAGAAACAAAACTCAGGAAGTTCTAGCACCAGTTCTTTAATTGATTCTGCAATAATTCCCACAAATCTAACTATGAAGTTTCTTTGCCGTGCTGGTCTGGTTGGTTATGAACAAAAAATAAATCTGCTGTATAAAGTATATTTAAAGAAAAAAAACCTTGTGCTGAGCCTATTATACATCCCTAGAGCAGTTTTTTCTCTAGGTGTTAGCTAGCAGAATAGCTGAATTGACCAGTCCTCTCAGATGAAATTCAGCTATGTGGCATGTCCTCTCCACCCCACAGTTTTGTGCTGGTTCTTTATTCTGTCTTGATCTCCTTCTTTTTACACAAGAAATTAAGGAGACACTTCTGTGTCCAAATTATGAGACAGAAGACTAAAATTCCCATGTGGGTGATCTGATCCAAGAAGCCTAATATCTGCTGTTCTCTGTACTTTTATGATCACAATAAAATGAATGTTATGCTAAAACTATAGTGATTGCTGAAGTTATTTACAGGGCACCTGTCCTCTAGAATTTATTCTACTCTTCTGCCATGCATTCTTCAACATCTAGCAGATGTTTCTGCAGTGATTTTCATCCATCCCTCGTGTAAAACCACGTAACACTCAAGAACCTATTTGTACTCCAGGTAGTGAGCGCAATAAAAAGAGGACTATTAAAAGTCCTGAATAAATGCCGTGGTCAAAGAAGTATGTCAAATATTCTCTCCAGTCTCAGGACATGCACAAGTGCAAAGATGTCATGTGAGCACTTCATGTTCTTGTTGTGCTACTGGTAAGACCTAACACAAGTGAATTGTCAGGGACTGGTAAGATGCAGTGGAGACGGGCCACTTTGTGTGGCCACTGGGTTCCATCGTGCCCACCTCTTTGCTTTTCACTGTTATCACTGAATTATTTTTATTACCTTCAGGAGCACAGGGGACTTGACCAGAGCTGATAACTTTCTCCCACAATCTGAAGAAACTGAAGTTTCCCAGAGAACAAAGCTGGAGCCCAGATACGTGGATAAGCATTTCCTCATCTCTGTCTATAGGCATGTGTGACAAACCCTGGTTTATCTTGTTTCTCAAAACACAGCCAAAGAAAGCACCATTTATTTGGCAATGTTGTAAATGGAGGATTCATTAAGACATGGTCAAAATACCCCAGCTACTCACTCACTTGTTAGGGATAGAAAAAATATTAGATGTTTCCTATTCACCACACAGAAGTATGTATCAGTACTTCTGCACATGGAACCAGAATTAATTATGGACTTGAAAAACTTAAAAAGAAATAGAACTTTCACAGATTTTCACTGTACAGCACTGCCCTGTCTCAGATGTGAGTTACTGGGCTCAGACTACCCTGTCCTTGCCCTGCGTTGGTTGATAAGCAGAGCAGTCATGGCCCAGAACATCACAAAATTGTCATGTCAAAGACTATTTAAAAACAAATACATCAGGAGCCAGATTATTGTGTTACATCATCATGTTAGGGAACAACACTAAAAATACCACCACAGTCATGGAGACTGAGAGTAAAGTCATGGACAGAAGTACTGAAAAAAACCTGAAAGCCATTGTTGGCTGTGGGAAGGTAAGCAGTGCATATCTGGCTGGTGGAGCTAAAGTCATGCCACCAGAAAGGTGCCCAGAGGAGAAAACATTGGCTCTCAATTGCAATGTGATATAACTCTGAAGCCCAGTAAACACAATATTGATGTCGCTCGTAACAGGCTGCACTCTTTTTATTGAATTTGGAAGTCCTCAGGGCTGAGGCTTTCTGGGCTTGCTTTGTCTGAACTTGTCTTGACCTTCCTTCAACTCTGTTTTTGCTTTGCTCACCCCTAACAGCACTTTTCCTAACTGGCCTTGTGGCTAAGCCTATTTTCCTTTACTTTTGTTTATCTTGTTATTGTGCAACTGTAAATTTACATCAGTAATGGTTAACAAGGGATTGTTTTATGTAGAATGAGCTATTCACAACCCTGACATAAAGAAATACAGACCTGGTATGGCAGCAGAGGCCTCAAGAGACAGAGGTGCAGGACAAAGCACAGAGTTCTGGCATGGCTTGGCACTGACATCCACCACCTGTTGCAATAGGACAAGTGCTGATGTTTTTAAATTAAGAGAGGGAACATTTAGATTAAATCTAAGGAGAATTTTTTTTACACTGAGGGTGGTGAGGTCCTGATCCAGGTTGCCCAGAGAGGTGGTTGATACCCCATCCCTGGAACCATTCCAGGTAAGGTTGGCCAGAGCTCTGAGCAACCTGTTCTAGTTGCAGATGTCCCTGCTCAGTGTAGGAGGGTTGGAAATAGATGGCTTTAAAAGCTCCCTTCCAACACAAACCATTCTGTGATTCTATGAAGAAAGAAAACTGTGACTGCACATCAGTCCTTAGTGAAGATTTCTCCAGATACACCAGTCACAGGCAGGCATATAGAAAATCAGGCTGAACACAAAAGGGGACACCTGTGAGAAAATCAGAAAGTCCCAACACCCTGACTGTCCTGTGATTTCATCAGAGGTGAGAATTCATAAAACGGCATGCTTCAGCCCTCCCTTTTAAGATGAACTTGAACCAAGGGCATTTTTTTGCAATCCCCACCAGCTAAAAAGCAATTGCCACAGCTGATTGCAGCCACTTTGTAGTGCTCATGCTCCGTGTCTTTAGCTCTGCTTCTGTGTACCTGTCATCGCTGTGACAAGCTACATGCGGAGGAGACTAATCTTCCCCTCCCTTCATTGGCCATGGATGTTTCACCTCTTTGATCTCTGGCCAGTTTGCCAGCATTTTTCCCACATTTCAGTTATTACAACAGGGATCACAGCTCCGGGATGAGATCTAGTCTGAAAAGCATAATATATGTGTGGGTGAGGCATTGTGCTTTGTAGCTTGCACCCCCAGACCACAACAGAGCCCTCAAACCACAGGGCAATGCTCTCTGGTTGAACATAAACCTGAACCTTTCCAGCAAGGCACACAACATTAGTGTAGAACTCTGTTCTCACAGACCCAGTGCAAAAGCTGTCTGCACCTCAGCTGCTCCTGGAAATGAGTGTATTTATTTCTCAGAATCAGGGTGGTAGGGATTCAAAGGGACTGCTGGAGATCACCCAGTACAACCCTCCTGCTCCAGCAGGGTCACCCAGAGCAGGTTGCCCAGGATCATACTGGCCAGATGGGTTTGGAATCTCTCCAGAGAAGTAGACAACACAGCTTCTCTGGGGAGCTGGGGACAGGCTCTGACACACTCACAGGAAAGAAGTTTTCTCCTCACATTCAGGTGGAAACTCCTGGGTTCCAGTTTGTGCTTGTTGCCCTTTATCCTGTCTCTGGGCGTAATGGAAATGAGTCTGGCCCCATCCTCTTGCCCCCTGCCCTTTAAATATTTATCAACACTGATAAATATTTAAGGTTGTATTAAAATATCCCATCACACTTTGCTCTTTTCCAGGTTAAACAGGCCAGGACTTTCAGCCTTTCCTCAGCACAGAGATGCTCCAGACACCTCAGCATCTTTGTAGCCTCCACTGGACTCTCTCTGGAAGTTCTTTGACTCTCTTGAACTGGGGAACCCAGAACTGGACACAATGCTCCAGAGGTGGTCTCACTAGGGCAGGTTAGAGGGAAGGAGAACCTCCCTTGACCTGCTGGCCTCACTCTTAATGCACTCTCAACAGTCACAGAATCACAGAATGTCAGGGGCCTCAAAAGATCATCTAGTCCAACCCCCCTGACAGAGCAGGATCACCTAGACCAGGGGTTTTTTTACTGTTTATTTTTGCTGAAATATAATTATCTTCTCATCCAGTTCACCTCCAGATCAATCTGGTTGGTTTTTTTTCTGGTTCTCCTCATTCTTGTGTTAAAGGTTTATGCTCAAAAAACCCTGTGAACTTTTGATTCTGGAAACAACAAAGAACAGCTTAACATACCTTATACCTGAGCTCTGTGTAAACACTTCATGGAGCTTCTTTGCCAGACTTTTGCAGCAATGGCAGAAGTGTAAAGTGAGTTGCTTATTTTAAAAATGAAAAAAGTCCCTATGTGAAATACCCCAGGAAGTGTTTCGAAATGCTGGGAGAGGGCAGTGGTTCCTACTGCAGATGCAAGGCAAGGAGATCTTCAGAGAGAGGTGGTTAACATGACATGTTTGAAAACTGAAGAAATCAGGCAGGACTTTTCTTGCTCAATGGAGAGGACTGTCTATGCAGTGGACATCCATCCCACCCACCCCTTCCTGACACTTGTATGGGGCCAACATGAGATGCTACCTAATTTTTTATTAATGTTAATGTCCCTCAAAGTGATCTGCATGGTCTTCCTAGCTCAGTTTGGTTGTCCATTTTTTGTAGCTCATTCTGGCTGCAGCCTGTTGCTTCAGCTACCATCTTGAGAGCCCTTCCCCTGGGCCTTGGAGCCATCTAAACCAGGTTTCCCCAGGGAGCAGCAGGTATCAGCCAGGACTCTTGATAAACACAACATCACTTCATGCAGGGCTAAGCTACCTCCAGCATATTTCCCTGAATGTATTGCGTTTTCTCTCTCTTCCCAGTGGCACAGAAAAGGGAGTGAATTCACTGGACAGGGGAACACTCCGCTTGGAAGCCGTCCAAGTAAAATCCAGCTTCGTGAACTGCATGATATCACACAGGCAGGGAAACTGGGAGGCAGCAAACACCCCCTGACAGAAATCTCCATGTTTGAGACGTGGTACGACTTCCTCTGAAAGACATGAGAAGCACAGTCCTGTGTTGTGTTTCCATTCCTCACAGTCTATTGTATTTGATAATTCTTCCTCAGAGGAAGCATTTCAGGAGGCCAAGGCATTTTTATCACCCCCTGCTGAGATTGCAAAGCCATTCAGCAATATCTGTAGGAGGAGGCACGGAGATTTCCTTTCATGTCCCTGCATGAACACTCACTTTGTTGGTACTGATAACATGAGCCACAGTCTAGAGCTCAATGGGTCCTTGTGCTGTTGCCTTTGGAATAGCATCAGTCTAATTCCCTGCCATCCACAGAGCTGCACAGCAGGACCTCGTCTCATTTACTGCTTATTTATTATCCACGGCTGGTCTCATTTGCTGTGTTTCTCTGTGCACTGTTCTGATTAAGCCTGGCGAGACCCACCTTAAGTGATGCAGCACTACAGTACTTCTTTTCCCAAACAAATGAACAAAAAAACCCACCAAAAACACAACCAAAAAAAAAAAAAAAAAAAGGGAGTTGTACCCACAGTGAGCGTCATGGTTTGCAAACAGACTTTGTGTGCACAGGCTGGGAAGCACTTACGTACACTTTGAAAAGTCCTTTTTCAATCAAATCTAGATGACTTATTTCAATCTGAGAAGAATACACATGGTTATATAAGAAGATTATCTTTCAGTTAATGGCAATGTAAACATGATTCATGCCCTTAAGGGTAAGACTGTGTCATCAGTCAATGGTTATGAGCTTGCAAATCTGTGTTTCCTATGGCAGCTTTCCCTTCCCCTTTATAAAGAAACTGTGAAGGGCTCACTCAAGCACCACCACTGCTCTGCAGTTCTCCAAAGACTGTTGCTGACACCAGAAGGTCGTGATGCCATTCAGTGAGACCTGGACAGGCTGGGGAGTTGGGTAGAGGGGAACATAAGTTCAACAAAGGCAACTGTTGTTTCCTGCACCTGGGGAGGAGTAACCCCCTGCACCAGTACATGTGGGTGCCTTCTGGGAAGCAGCTCTGCATAGAAGGACCTGGGACTGCTGGGAGATATCAAGTTGCTCATGAGACAGTAATCTGCCCTCATGGCCAAGAAGACCAGTGTTGTACTGGGTGATTTAAAGAATAATGCATTGAGCAGAGCAAGGGAAATTCCCCTCACCTCTAATCTGTTCTAGTGAGGCCACATCAGGAATACTGTGTCCCATTCTGGGCTCCCCAGTTCAAGAGAGACAAGGAACTACTGAAGAGAGTCCAGCAGAAGCTCTGGAGATACTGTGGGGACTGGAGAACCTCTGTGCCAAGTAAAATCTGATAGCCCTAGGGTTGTTCAGCTGGAGAAGATTGAGAGGGGATCTCTCAGTGCTCATCAATATCTAAAGGGTGGTGCCCAAGAGTATGGGGCCAGACTCTTGTTAGTGGTGCTCAGAGACAGGACAAGGTGCAACAGGCACAAACTGGAAGTCGGAAGTTCTGTCTGAATGCATAAAAACATCTTTGTTGTGAGAGTGCCAGAGCCTGTCCCAGGCTGCCCAGAAAGGCTGTGGAATCTCTTCTCTGGTAGTTTCAAAACCTTCCTGGATTCATTCCTGGGACACCTGCTTTGTGTTACCCTGCTGGAGCAGGGTGGTTGGATGAGATGATCTCCAGAAGTCCCTTCCAACCTCTACCGTTCCGTGATTCTGTGTAATAAATATGTAGAGATATCCAGCTGTAACTGTATAGTGAAAAGCATTTAGAGGATAAAGCAGAAAACAAGGTGCTGCCCTCTCCACAGCCCAGCCCCATCTCTCCCCCCCCCACCAGTATGGATCCAGATCTGGACTTATAGATGAGGTTGGAAATAAGCTCTAGGGTTCATGGTCCAATTCCTTGGGCAAAGCCAGGTTGATCGGGGAGTCAATCCAGTTGCTCTTCACTGGCTGCTGTTATTTTGCACATGAGCACAAATCAATCCTCCCCTTCCCTAGCCTCAAGGCAGCAGCAACACCAGTAGTTTTCCTTTGCATAGACAGCTGAGAAACATGTCAATTGAAGTTCTGATCCAAAGCTCACAGTAAATTATATAGGTGGAGAGACTTATATATAGGTGTGATGGGAACTGAGCCATCTTTCATAGCTGTCCTTAATGATCAGCTTTCCCTTCTTCATGAATGAACAGTATTTCTTGTAAATGGGACTGTTACTGAGACATGTTTGCAACCTGCTTCTGATTTCCTTTGGAGTAATGAGTCATTTAAAAGTGTTCACAAGCCACACTGAGCCTTTGGGTTTTATTTTTGTGAAGGGCTTTGGTTCAGCAGCACTTACAAGGATGTGCAGGCTCACAGCACATATTCTCTGACTATAAAATGAGAAGAATATTTATCACCCAGCTTTGATGATGAAGTTCTGGTGTCTAAATTAAGCCTCTGAGCTCCTCAGAGGGAAAGCTGCTATGGAGCTTCAAAGCCTTGTTCCTATGATTTGCTAGTTTGGCAAGCAGTTCTTATCAGTGCTCCCATTGAATTTATATATGGGGACTGCCGGACACTTTCCACATGCAGAAGTACTAGTTTTCCTGAGAAAAGTATCACAGAAAGCCTGAAGTTTGTATGGAAATGCTGCAGTCTTCACCCCACCCCTGAATCACAGTCTGGATGCCCGGTGCATCTTTGTCCTAGTTATAAGGCTGAATTAGAATATGCAGCTATTTATAATGGAAACCTACATCTTGGTACCAAAAATAGAGTGGAATAAAACCTCGTGAGGAATTAAAAAAACATTAGAAGTAACAGCGCTGCATTTCAAGAGCTGTAGGTATGTCATGAATCTCGTTTGTTTTAAAAGCTGTTTACTCTGGGGGTGTCTAACTCTGCTGCATCTTTCCGGACCTACACTCATAGCAGGATTTTGCTCAGGATTTGGTCAAATAGTGAATTTCAAGGAGAGAAGTGAAGTGCTATGAGTTGAGGAACCGGAAAAGTTTGGCCCTATACCTTCTTCTCTAATCAGGAAAAAGATGATCCTGCTTTGTGCTGGACTTGCCTTGGCTGCAGATATTGTTAGTGCACCTGTACAGCAACCTGTAGCCACCTATCTCTATGACATTGTCAACCTCTTGGGACTGAATTCACCCAGGACATTGCAGAGACATTTCCTGAGGGTCTTTCTACCTGAGTGCTTGGGCCAGGAGGAGGTGACTATGTCTCTCCTTCTACTTAAAAAGAAAGCATGAGAAGCTTAGAGACAATCATCTCCAAAGTTCAGTGGGGGGAGGGGGGATGTAGGTAGTGCCTGACAGCTAACTGGTGCAAAACAAAGCATCTCCTAAAAGCCTCATTAATCTTAGATGCACCTACTCCTTAATAAAATAATCATGTTGTCACATGTTATTCCAAGGTTTGCATCATTGCAGGATATCATAAACCCCATTAACTCTCCCTTGGCCTCTGGGGCTGTCAAGATCATGCCGAAGTAAACAAGCAGGATTATTGAGCAACTAGGGAGAAACAAGAACACAGGCACATGCAGCTACCCACGCTCAGAGTGCCACATGCACGTGCTCCTGCTGCCCTGTCCTTTCCAAAACACACAGCCACCCCACATAGCTCCCAGTCCAAACACTGCTGGCACCACAATTCAGGAGTTGATAGACCCTGTGGGAAGTGCTCTTAGCAGGATAGATCCCACCATCCTGGCTCTGTGGTCTCTCAGCTTGAAGAGATCAGCCTCAGCCACCCTTGAGCACTGCAGGGTGTGGGACCCACTTCTGCACAGGTGGGGTGCAGAGGATGGTTAAGCTTTACAGGCTGGTGGGCTGCACGGAAACATCCATGGGTGCAAGTACCCTTGCGGTATTTGGACTCTCTTCCTATGCACGAGGAATCCCAGCCAGTCCATGAAATCTTTGCACAGAGCTGGCACAGCAAAAGTGAGCTTGCAGAAAACCCTATCATGAGGACAACAGCAGGTCAAAAAAAAAAAAAAAAAAAAGATAAATTCTCCTAGTTGCATTCCTTAAAGGCAAAGTTAAACTATAGCCCTTTCCCATGCTGGCCACGGCTAGCTCAAAATATTTTTTTTAAAAACCCTTATTTTCTGGGGCAGATGCCTGATGTCTTGCTATTAACTGCCCCCTCCTCACCAGAACAACTTTCATCCTCTGCTGTAAGTGCTTCAGAGTCTGTCATTATCTCCTGGGTGTTTGTTTCTTTTTCAGATTTGAGTGTCAGCCTCAAACACAACAGTTGTCTTTACACTAAAACCACGTCTTCCCCTGTGTCCTGTCTCTCCAAAGCCAGTAGATTGGCAGAAGCCATGAAAGATTAAAACCAAATTCTGGCTTGTTTTTGGGACAGGTAACAACATACAGCTGCTAGTTTGGATTCGTTGCACGGCAAGAGTCTGTGAAATCCCTGGGGATTCAGGAAAAGATATTCAGGTGGAAGAGACTCTGCTGAAGCCTTCACTGGGACTGAAGATAGCTCGACCCTTTTTAAGGCTACAGATGATCCATGATGAAGAGCTACATCAAAGCAAATTGCTAATGATGCCTTGCTGTTCTGCCACTCAAAACAGTGAGCATATCCTGGTGCTACCAGGAACCTGGACCCCACAGCCTGCTGTAGGTTGGTGGCCCTTGCAGGGAGTGGTGGCACACCCCTCTGCAACCATCTCCCATCAGTTCTGCCTCACAACCATCATCTGAAAACATGTCCCTGTCCGAGGGAGAGTTTCGACTGGCAAAGTGCCACCCACTTGCAGGATTTCACATAGGCAAGTGAAAAAATGTTGTGCCACAGCCTGTGTTTGTTCCTTGTCTGGGGAACCAGCCAAGCACCAAAAGTCTGTGCATAGCAGCAAAGCTCAAAGAAGGTGCAAAACTTCTCCCAAGTACCAGGATGCTTCTCTTCCTGCTCCTCACAAGTCCAAAGGTACTGCAGAAGAAAATGCATCAACATGAGCACCTTGCCAACACTCCACCTCCTTTTCCAGGCAGGCTTCTGTATCTCATTCTCATATTATTGGGCAAAAGCAATTTCTTTTGCAAGGAGATGAAGGGATGTTTATGTCAGTCCCAGATAGAGCTGCTGACCAGACAGGAGTGAATTCTACTGCTCCAAACACTGGTGAGTCCAGAACAAGTCTGTGCATTAAAACAGGAATCGGACAATGCTTCAGTACTGGTGTGACTGCTGATGTGATCAAGGGCACATCAAAATTGCCTTTGCAATGGGGAGGGATGGACTGAAGATGTGAAAAACATACTCACGCCTTGTATTCAGAGACCTGCTGGCCAAAGGGAGCCTGTGGTGGTTTTATTTGGATGACTGAGTTAGATGTTTGGGACCCTACAGGGCTGGCTTTTTATATTCTTTAACACCTTTTGATAGCCTTTAACATTGTGGATCTGTATGGCTTTGAGCAAATTGCCCACAAGGGACTAGTGCAAAATTTGTTTGCCCCAAGGCACAATGTCCTTACTCACATTTATTCAGTGTATTCAAAAACTGAAAGCTCGACTATTACTGAAGATGTATTGAAGAGCTACCACTACATGACAGTTCAGGCCAGGTTGGATGAGGTTTTGAGCAGCCTGGTCTAGTGGAAGTAACCCTGCCCATGGCATGGGGTTTGGAATGACATGATCTTTAAGATGCCTTCAAACCCAAACCATTCTGTGAATCTATAGTTGTATTAATTCCCATCTATTTAAAAGGGAAAGTGGATCAGGATCCAGACCAGCCTCAGGAAATACACAGAATGATTAATTGACACACTTTGTGTTTTACAAAATACCATGGCAAACTATCTAGTGGAGGACCTGGGAGCAGGGATGAAGGCACACTGGGAAGGCAGCTGATGCACACAGCCCATCTGCCCTATCCTTTTACAATACTCTGAGCATCCCTCTCAAGTTCATGTGACCTTAAATGACTTTGCTAAATGGAGATGCCAACAACGACGTGATGTTGGCCTCTCTGACCCCTCAACATATCCACTTCAGACACCCTGAAGTTCCTTTTCACCTCAGTTTTAGGGAATTTATCTTGTTCTCAGACCTGGCCCCATAATGAATAAAGAGGTTTTGGATTTATGTTCCCCTGAAATTAGGGATGTGAGAATCACACAGGAGAACAATGAAGACATCCGAGAGAGGACGTGCCAGTGTGTCAGAGGCAGCTGTTCCAAGTCATCCACAGCCTAATATGGAAAAATAGATCTATTTTAAGAAGGAAAAAAAAAAAAAAAAGAAGAAAAAAAAAATGCACATGATAGGCTTGAGATGAGAAATAATTTGGGAGTGATATTGGAAATTATATCACTCCTGCTGCACTTCAGCCCTGCCAAGTGCATTCTATAATTAATAACTACTTCAGATGAAGTGACTTTCCTTTGAATGTGCAGTATTAAACATTTAAAACCCCATCTGTAAATATAAGGCTGTGGTAGATAACTCTGTAAGTCTTGCAGCTACATGCTAATATATATTTATATTCTAGATAAGGTATTTTTAGCAAGAATTACAAGTTCTTTATGTATTTTATTACATCAGAGTTCTCTTTTACATTGAATAGCTGGACTGGAGAAATATCCCCTTCGTTTTTCTTCTCTTAGAGTTTTGCAATAATTTCTGCCCTTGTCTCTTTTTCTTTCATGCCTACCTGATTAATGCACCTTTCAAGAGGGCTGTATGGTGTGGGTTTTTTTTTTTTTCCTTCTTTCCCTCCTGAAGAAGATAAAATATATAAAATTAAAATAAATCAAGTGGCAAAACAGCTCCTGCTGTTTCCCACCTTGATTCTTGACCCAGCCTGCAATCAGGGCATGCCAGGATAACTACCACCCCTCATGGCTACACAGGATGTGACTGGTGTCCTGCTGTGGAAAGCAACTGCAAATGATCCCTGCTGGAAACTCTGTCCCTCTAAGCATTAATCATGTGGTTTGTGTAACTTTGCTCATCCACAGCACCAGCGATGACTTTGTAGGAAAATTGCCCAAGTCAAAGCAGAAGGAATGAACCTGGGTCCTGACCAAGCCCAAGCCAAGGCTGGTTGTGTGCTATGCTTCCGGAGGAGGAACTATCCTTTGAAATACCTACTCCATGTTCAAAACCTGGGGAGTCCATGAGGAAAGGCCACACAAGGCAGACATCACCCTTATGGTTGGCTGGAGGTGGGACTCGACAGGGTGTATCACTGAAAAAGGGTATACCACAGGTTATACCAAGCACCCCCCTGAAAGTTTAGTCTTTGTCATGCTTTTTAATTTTTAGACGGATGAAAGCATTTGCAGTTTTACAGCTGTAAGACAGTGATGCAGATCAGGGCTTCACATCTGTAGGGCTGTACCACATTTGCAGAAGGGCTGGAAGGTGATGGAAAAGGCAACTTCTTGGCCAGACAAAGTCACTGGGGAAGGCCCTCAAATCTAGAGATAAAGCTTCTGGACATGCACAGACTCACTTTTTGGAAGAACAAACCCTGAGAGGGGCAGGTAAAATCCTTCAACCCAGTGAAGGCAGTGGTGTCTGATGACTGCTGCAGGGCCTCATCTTGCAGGGTTGAGAGGCTGCAAGTCTTTTTATGACCCTTTGGAGACACATCTTTCTCTGTTCTATTTTATTCAGCCTATATTTAAACATTTCCCTCCATATGTCCACTTGACCCAGTGACGCAAAACTCTGCCAAGTCCTTTGATTCCCCCAGCAGTGTCCTGCATTTGCTGGGGCAGTAGTGCTTGCTGGGTTTAACTCCCGAGGATCAAATAGTGAGGATAAATAAAAGCAGCAACCAAAGCACAGAAAATCGAACTTTGCGCGGGCTTCCAGTGATGACTGTTCAGCCTGAGGCTTTGTGAGCAGATGAATATTAATGCAAAAGGACATTCTGTACCCCTGGCTCTATGTTTGAAGAGCTTTTCACCTGGCCTGATCAAGGAATATATTACAAGTGCTTTGAAGCTAAATCCTGACTTTGACTTTCTTTTGCGTACAGCAGAAACTCTCTGCAACATTAACAGGGAAGTCCCAGGTGACAGGAGACCTGAAGTGCAGTATGATACAGGATCACAGTAGAAGCATAGAATGGTTTAGGTTGGAAAGGACCTTAAGGATCATCAGTTCCAAACCCTTGCCATGGTCAAGGACACCTCCTACCAGACCAGGCTGTTCAGCATCCCATCTAATTGGGTCTTCATGCTCACAGCCAGCACCAGTGACACAGGAGGGCAGTGGTCCCCATTTGCAGTATCTTTGCACTGCAGAATGGACTCTGAATGTCTTCTTCCTGACTCTGCTGTCAGTCACTTTCTCTTTGCCTGCTGCAAGAGAAGCTGCACTATGAAAATCCCCTGTTCCCCCTGTGCATTCCCTAAAAAAGCCTCCTGTAGCCACTGGACAGTTCTTTACCCTTCTGCCACCCATCTCCCCCTCCTCTTCCAGAAGGTATAGCCTTAAATCCAGCTCTTCCAAGGAGTATTTTTGCACTCACTTGATTGTCTCTTTCTGGAACTTTCCCCCACCTTTCCAGCACAGGCCATCTTGGGAGCTGCATAACCAGCCCTCCCTGAAGCTCATGCTGCCCCACGCTCCCTCTCTGCATGAAGGTAGAGCACACAAGAAAGATGCTGCAGGCTGAAAACTGGAGGATCCAACTTTATTTCCTAGATTCTCACCCCAAATGGAACTCTCACCCTCCCAGTCCCTCTGGATCCAGACCCTGCCCCACCTGCATGTGCAACAGATGGAAGAAAGTTCAGCCCACATCAGCACAGCACAGGACCTTGAAAGACCACTCAGGGACAGTGACTTACTCTAGAATTGGAACCTAGAATAGTAAAGAGGATCTGATCTGAGGTGATGGTTTGCTTCTGACCTGACACATCAGACTGTGAAACAGGGAAATAGAACAGAGGAGTAGGAAGCAGAAGCTAATGCTCTGTGTCTGCAAGGGTGGGGGGTGCAATATCAGTATTTGAGTAACTCCCACTCATTATCCTCTCAATGCCATTTCCCTCTCCCAGACCTCAGCACTGAAAGGGTGTTTCAGGGAAACTGTCTCTGATTTAGTGAAGCACTGAGCATTTCACTTCCAGAACAAAGGGGTCACCATTAACTCAAGCCCTAGGCTTGCAAAGGGCCCACTGCCAAGGAATGCAATGACTTGTCAAAGTTTTCTAGCAAATGACACTGAGACAGACCTTGAAAAACAATTAACTCTGTGCAATGAAGGAAAAGAACCTCCCTGCTTAGTACTTTGGTTTCCTGTATGGTGTCTTATGGGAACAGAGTGGAAAATGGGGAAAAAAAATTGAGGAAAAAAAGGAGAAAAAATACTTTGCCACAGAAGAGTTTGAAGGGACAATATGAACACACCAGAGTGCTGCATGGGATGTACCCATGTTCCACTTGCTCTTGCAGGTTGTCCCCTGGACAAGCCCTGGCAACAGAAACAGAGCAAATGGCAAATTCCCCAGCTCTCCTCACCAGAGAAGGCTGCAGGCTGGGCATGCCTGGATCATTTGTATACTCTTCCACTCTGTCTGGTTCATCAGAAAGAGGATCAAAATCAATCTTACAGCTGCTCCAAAGGAGAACGAAGCAAATCCCCACATGGGTCCCAGTAGTACCATTAACCTGTGAGTGAAGCCATTTACTTTTTCCAGAATTGAGGGTCTGGGATAATCATCACTATTCTTTGGATGAGGGAGGGCAGAGTAACAGAAAAAGTCACTTGAAACGGTCTGTAAAACATCTGGGAGGGAAAATCCATGAGATGTAATTGCAACCTGAGCTCAGAAGAAGGTTTTGTCTAGCCAGCCAAACTCTTGAATTTGCTTTTGGAGATCTAACCTGCCCTGACTTGATAGTTTTTTGGGGGTGTGCACAGGGATTTAAAAGAGGCACAACAGGCACAGATTGTGTGGGAGCCTGGGGAGACGTGGGGAAAAAGCACTGTCCAGTGTGTGTAGAGCCCCTGCTCTTTCTGAGGGTAATGCAGAGCACCAGCCTTGATGGCACTGCCCATGACCTTCTGCTGACAGAGCTGCAGTGCTTCATCCACTACTGCTCCCCACAGAGGAAACCTGTAGGAAGAGATGTGAGTCTTGAGGATCACAAGCAGATGAAGGTGAACATCATCGGCTTAGCAGCTGGAAACTGGGCATTTCAGAGTTTTAGGTCCAGGTACCTAAATTCATGGCTTGAATCCACTTGAATTCACATGATTGAAGATGAGTGAAGCCACATGTCAGTGAAGAGGGTTCTTCCCAAGTCACCTAAGAGTTCGTGAAGCAGCTTGGCAGAGAAAGGAGTGGAGGTGTTTTGGCTGGAGCACAAGCACTCGCAACATTACAGAGCACACTTGAGGAGGATGCCAACAACCATGGCCATCAGACCCCCTGCTGCAGAGCTGCTGCTTGCCCCATTGCTGCTCTTGGTGTCATCGCTGCAGAGATCAGTGTAGCAGCACGACTTGGGTTTGGATGACCCTATCCCATTGTAGGTGAGGCATTCCTCCTCACAGCCCCTGGTCACGGTGATGTTGCCGAAAAAGGGGTAACCTGAAACAGGCAGATGGGGAGATGTGTAAGAGAGAGGCAGAAATGGTAAGACAAGGTGTAGACAGGAGGCATCAAGTAACACTGACTTTGTGCAATGGAAGGGAATAAAAAGTAAAGTGTTCCCAGGTAGTTATTTGGGTTAGCAGGTCAAGGGAGGTGATTCTCCCCCTGTACTCCACTCTGGTGAGAACTCAGCAGTGCCCAGCTCTGGAGTCCTCAGCACAGGAGAGACATAGGCCTGTTGAAGTGGTTCCAGAAGAAGCCACAACAATGATGAGGGCCTGGAAGCCCTCTGCTGGGAGGACAAGGTAAGAGAGTTGGTATTGTTCAGCCAGTAGAAGAAAAGGCTCCAGGGAGACCTTATCGTGGTCTTTCAGTACTTAATGAGGGCCTACAGGAAAGCTGGGGTGGGACTCCTGATCAGGGAACATAGTGATAGGTTGAGGGGTAACAGTTTCATACAGAAATAGGGTAAATTTACATTAAGAAGGAGGTGGTGAGACACACTTATAAGGATGGTGAGACAATGGAACAGGTTGCCCAGAAAAGCTGTGGATGTTCCTTCACTGCAAGTTTTCAAGGCCAGGATGGATGGGGATTTCAGCAACCTGCTCTAGTGCGAGATGTCCCAGCAGGGGGATATGGAATGAGATGATCTTTGATGTCCCTTCCAACCCAAACAATGCTATGATTCTGTGATCTCTCCCCTTGAACACTCACAGCAAGCAATTAAACTTACCTGAGTCTAAGGAGTGTAGTGTTGTTGTGCACACGGTGGCTTTTGGGGGGCACAAGACAGGTGTTCTGCACTTAGCAATGTCTGTTGGTTCCTTGCACGTGTAACATCTCAAGGACTGGGCTGCAGAGTGGAACAGAATGGGTGGTTACAACAGCAAAGACAGACAGCAAGTCTGCAGGTTCTTTGCTCTCTGGTGGGGACTATGTGACGGTCAGTGTTCCATCCCTCCTTTCAGGATGCAGTGGTCTTGGAAACTAAGTGAATTTAGAAGCAATAGGAAAGCTTGGATATGTCAGGGGAAACACCAAACACCATCACTGAAGGGCACTGTGTCAGTTGAGCATGATCATTATCTTGGGGGCTCAGCAGTCCCAAAAGAACAGGGATCTAGAGACATCTTTTGCCTGAGCAGCTCTGATAGAACATTTGCATATCCTGTAAGAAAAGCTGAAAAGCTGTAACACAGAGCAAAATAACTTCTGTTGAGAGCACCAAGGCAGACAGCTCCCCCAATCCTGCCACCCACAGTGACATCTCCTTCATTCTGGTTTAGAGGGAATTCTGCAGAACGTAGAAACTGAGAGTAGAATTTGAATTTCAGAGCTGTATCAAACAACCTAAGGGCTGAATGTGGCCTAAAAAGCTTTTTCATCAGGGGCTACTGCTGCTTTTCAAGAACTGATGCTGTAAAACTCTTGCTGGCTGGCTGCCTGCTGACCAAGGGACACCTTTACATATGCAAGCACTGATCACAGCAGTTGCTCGGAGGTCTCCCTGTGAGACCTATCCATCCACAGCCAGCAGATACCGCGTGTGCATATTTTTCGGAGTCGTACTGGTGTGGCTTGACAGCAGAAACCAGACTGGGTTGATACTTGCTATCCTATCTACTTTCTACCAACACAGCAGTTGAACCACCCACATGTGTCCACTGCCATCTAGTGGTAAAATTGCAGACAGACAGTATTTTAATCGCACTTCTGCAGTATCTGTTGTTAGAGACAAACCTCTGGGACTCTGTGATAAGGATAAATATTTTTGAAGGCAATCGAACACCTGACTCAAGAAAGAATTTTCAGGGCATCTACTTCTCTTATCATCTCCTTTGGAAAATTCAGCTCTGCAATAGAGCCTACACGAGGCAAAAACTTCCTTTGTCCTCTTTGCAGTGATAGTGTTATCACGGCTATACCCTTTATTAACAGATGCATTGGAGCCACCTCTGTTTACCCAAGCTGAGAACCTCGGCAGATCCTTTCCAAATGACTCAGAAGAAGTTGTTTTATATTTTAACAGTAGTGGCCACTAAGAAACAAAACAACATTTTCAACCTGAAAAGCGTATGGATGTTTGTGCATGTGTGGGATTGGCCAATGGATGGAGCAGTGCTGGCTTGCAACATCTGAGAAACTGATCTGCTACCTTTGGGTTGAGCTGGTTTCCACACCTCACAATTTTCATGGGTGAGCAGGGCAGTGCCATGGGCTCTGGGGGAGTTACTTCCAGTTAAGAACAGGTTTATAGAAGAAAATCCTCAGCCCCCTTATTGTTCACTGGTTCTGGGTGAGACAGTCAGAGGACACTGAAAGAGTAAAAGAGGAAAGCCCCAAACCATAAGGATCAGAACAGAACAACTGAACATAGAGGATACTGCTGAGTCCTGATCTGAGACAAATAACTGGCTGTTCATCACAGTCTGATGGTGCCTTCTACCTCTTGATACCAAAACTCTGGAAGATGAATGACCACAGACATATTGCTTATCTATAACAGCTGTGCTTACACGAGCTGCTTCCCATTGGATCATTCCAGAAAAGCCATTTCTGCCTCAAACTCAACTATAAAGCAAGGGGTGGTGATGTCTGTTTCCATAAAGTGCTTCAGGACCTGAGTGGAAACCCGCTCTGACAGATCATCAGCAACCCCATTAAATCCAGGACAGGTCTAGACTTAGAAGGAGGAAAAGAAACACATTACACACCACCTGCAAATTATTTTGAAAGAAAGAAAAAAACCCCTAACAAATCATCAGGTCCTGAAATGTAAAGAATTGTAGTAGCTGTATGGAAGTAACTACACATGTCCTTGTTGAGCCCCATGGTGGGTTTGACCCAGAGTATGCCCTTTATCCAGCAGCTGTGTTTGCTTTAGAAACAGGTGTAAAGAGGAATGAGGATAGGGGGGATTAAAAAAGCAACTCAGCTTGAGGAAGAGACCAAACACCATGTGTGAAGACTTGCAAGGTGTATGCCTTTCAGCCTTCTTCCACTTGCAACCCTTTGAATGATCTCCATGTAGCCATACCTTCAGATGGAGTTGTTCAACCCCTAACCCTGGCTGATTTTCCTTTGAGATCCTTCAGAGTCTTATGAAAGCAGTCTGAGGATCTCTGGGGCCCATGGACTGTAGGTTAAAACCCATTGGGCTGATTTCACCTCAAGGATGTAATTTCAGCAAGTCACAAATAGGTGGAGTAAGAACACAGCAATGACCAGATCCTGCTGTCAGCTTGCCCAAGATCCCGAACCCTCAGAGACCAAACGCAGACCCAGGGGGATTTCCATCTCCAGCAGCTAGCCGGGAGGTTATAGGGATGGCAGGAGCACAAGATTAAAACAACCTATCCCATCCCTGAGGTGACAGGTTGGCAGTTTAAGTAGAGGCTGTTGGTTCAAGTTCTTGCCCATTCTTGTACTGCCCTGTACCATGCCATTTACACCTTAGCCTTATAAAGCAGCATGTTGGTCCCCCCCATGCCAGGGTATGATGCAAGCAGGGGTGAGTGATGAGAGACCACCTAGGCATCTGAAAAAATTGCATTTATTTCTGTCAGGCATCACGGCTCACTCCACCAGGAATGCACATCTACTTCCCACCATTCACCCTCTCCATTGACCTTCTTAAATACATAAAGTGGTTGTTGCCCCTAACTGGATATTGACAGGTCTTTCTAGCTTGAAGTAAGGTCTACCTTTCCTCTCCCCTCCCAGGCATTTCTTAGGGGGTCCCTGAAGTATCAGGAATGCAATGGTCTTACCTAACTCCACGTATGCCAGGCCAAGCAGGAGCCCAAACAGAAGTGTCTTCATGCTGAGAGCAGATCCTTCCAGCCAGGACAGTACAGGAAAGCTGCTCCCAAGGAGATTTATATGTTTTCCCACCCTCCACCTCCTGTTGATCCAGTGGGCGGATTCCCTTGGAGTGATCAGGGGAGAGCTCCGCTCCAGTCAGGATTGAGATTTGTAGAGGAACAACTTCCCCAAGGACTGACATCACCTCAGTGAGCAGACTCCTGCCAGGCGTCATCTCTTCTTCAGGTTTATGTCCTGGGGCAGATCCCATGGAAAAAGAAAAACACAGCTTGCACTGCAAGGGGTGGCCCCACGCCAGTGCTTGGATGGGGAATGAGACAAGGTATGTTTGTTGCTTCAAGTCTGGCTCCATGAGCCATGAGCTGAGTTGTGTCATGCGTGTCACATTGAGCAACAACAGCCAAGATGCAAGTGGCAGCAGGCTGGGCTTCCACATGTGTTTGCTCAGCCTCACCAAACCTTGTGCCATGTTATCATGCCTGCTGCTCTCTGGGCTGGGAAGTGGGAATCTGATGTAGTCAAGTTTGCCCAAAACGTGCCTATTTTGTCTATTTTTCCAAACCTCACAAAAGTGTAAAAGGAAGACTGAAGAACTTGAGAAGTGTTGCTAATGAAAATTTCCACAGTCACAGATGATACAGAGCTGAATGAGCTGCAGCATCACTACTGTGTTGTGGGAAAGGGAGGGAAAGACGTGCATCCTAACACTTTCTTATTTTGAGAGTAAAAACCATCATTAACCTTTATTTTGTCTTGCTGTGTTGTCAAAGACCAAGTACCTAAAAAAACACAACACAAACATACTTCCCTAGGTATATAAGAAAGACCACACTCTGTGAAAGCCATTAGACTTGGTTACATCCAGATCCTTTCTTCTAACTGAGCAGTTCAAGACACATTTGAACAACTTAATTACCAAGTATGAAACTGGAAAAGATCCAGTGCTTTTAAACATTCAAGGTTGTTATGCCTCAAGAGGTAAGCACGGCAGTGCTGGTACATGGAAGTTCACAACAGGAAAACACTGCTTGGCAGATTGTATGTAGCTTGTTGAAATGAAGATGTCCACACAGATGTGTTGTAAGGCCCTGTCTGTATTTAGAAGGCACCACATCCTGAGAAATGCTTGGAATAAATAAGTGTGGTTGAAGGAATAGTGATATAAATAGGAAACTTAATGAGTCTGTCCAGCTTGGTGGAAGCTGTCCATCACTGGGATGTCTGGACATAGAATGATAGAGTCATTCTGTCTGGAAGAGATCTTTAAGATCATTGAGACCAACCATTAACTCAGCACTGCCAGGTCACCACTAATCCATGTCCCTCAGCAGCACATCTCCACAGCTTTGAAACCCCTTCAGGGATGGGAACTCCACCACTGCCCTGGGCAGACTGGGATAGACCTTGACAACCCTTTCAGGGAATAAATTGTTCCTCATATCCAACATAAACCTCCCCTGGTGCAACTTGAGGCCACTTCCTCATGTCTTGTCCTTTGGGAGAACAGACTGACCCCACCTGGCTCCAATCTCCTGTCAGAGATCGTGGAGAGTAAGATGGCCTCCTCCGAGCCTCATTTTCTCGAGGTTTAACAACCCCAGGTCCCTCAGCTTCCTCGCACAAGACTTGTGCTTGAGACTCTTCTCCAGCTTCATTTCTCTTCTCTGGACATGCTCCATCTCCTGAATATCCTTCTTGTAGTGAAGGGCCCAAAACTTAACCCAGTATTTGATGTACGTGGGATGCAACAGTATGGTAGGATTGTTTGCCTCTGGCCAGCGCAAAGCCACTTAACTCTGTCTAATGGCTTGCAAAGGTTTGAGATCTGGCTTTGAGGCAGATCATCAGGAAACCACCTGATGGGGTTGTTAAAGCTCCTGCTGACTGGCTGAGTGCGTGTGAATGCCTGACTTCAGGGACAGAGGAGTTGGAAGACTGCCAGTAAAACTGGAAGAAAGGGAAGACTTACAGGTTATTAGTTGATCTAAAGATAGCCATGAGCCCTGAAAACAAAAACAAACATCAACAAACACAGCTGATGTCATGTGTTGAGGTGTAAGTGAAGCTGTCATCAGGGTGAGTATGGAAAGTGCTAACCCTGTCATGAAGCTCTGGTGGCTTCTCATCTGCGATGTTGTTGCCTCTATCAAGAAAGAATGAAAAAATTAAAAATTGTCCAGGTGGAAAGTAATGGGAAGAGAAGAACAGGATCCATGCCAAACAGGACCCACTGGAAAACACTGGCCCCTTTTAGCCTGGCAGATCAGAAGCTGAGTGGAGATACATTTTATTTTATTTTTTCCCCAGACATACATTGCAACCATTGAAAAAAAAAGCTACAGAAAGAAAAGCTCTGTATGCTAAACAATCACACTGGACTAGAGCTAAGACTAGCATCAGTTAAATTATATGATCAGAGGTAGGATCTAAAACACTAGGATAAATTGAGCTCTTCCTAAAAAAAAATCCCACCTGCTTTTTGCTGTAGCTTAATAAATATGTGAAAGAAACAGATTGATATAACAATTAGGACAGCCTTGGAGACCTTGTAGGGCTTGGGAGAACCTGCCTTTGTCAGTGGTGGAATAAACCCTGAAAAAGGTTTTGAACACTGAGGAACTGGAGGCATAAGGGACTTCAGTTGAAATGTCATCCCAGGTCTGAAGATCTGAGAATGTAAATGAGGTGTGGTGTGTAGGGAGAGAGACTTGTGTGCCAGAAGTCTCTCTGAATTTTCCATGGTATAAATCCAAAACCAGTACCAGCCTGTCCCTGTGAGACTGTCCTTCTTTAGAAGGTAACATAGGTAGATATAATCTCTTCCTTCTTATCACATATGCAAGGAAAGGCAGGTGACGCAAATTCAGTGTTCGCAAGCAAGAAGGTGATGTGCTTTAAAAATATCTGACATAATTTATGTTGCAGTTAATTATTCTTTGAATGAAAAAGAAACTGAGTTCTATAGAGATTTCCTATGATGGTAAGTGAACACCAAGCTTGAAGAGGCTGTTCCAGTGGCCAGTTATCAGCCATGTGTGCAATTTACATTATGATTTTACAGATTCTACAACCACTGTATCTCATTGTCCCTCTTAATCATTCACTGTTTCAATTATCTTCTCCCCCGCGGAAATGTATTTTGTCCAGGATAACACTTTTCTAGACTTTGGTGGGTTCTTTGACTCCTTTTCTGGAAGGTATGTCCTTCAAGTCTTTAATCTTTCCAGTGGTCTTTCTCTGAACCACTTCTAATTTACCACCTTCTGTCCTCATCGTCCAACCCAGAACTAGATGTCCTCTTGCAGCAACAGCCACTCCAAATCCAGGTGTAAACAGAATGGATCCTTCTGTCATTCACCTTGACAAGATGCTGGGTCATCTTTTCTATGCCAAGCTTTTGACAAAAAAAGTTGGACTAGACCCTGAGGTCTCTTCTGACCCAGTATTATATGACTGACGGTTCTATAAGATGAACATCAAACAGTATTTGACACTGCAACCATGACATTGTTTCTATAGCATCAGTTTAGCTGAAGTTAAAATTCCTTCCTTGGGAGCTGATTTGCAGGATTAAGTCTCTGTCAGGTTTCCAGATATGCTGATATCCATGGCTGGTATATATAAGAGTACAGAGACTACGTACTGATCAGTGTATTGTGACAATTTGAGTTCAGCTGTTGAGATTCAAGGAGAGTAGGTTTTTACTGGGGACCATTTGAATGACTGTGTCTGTGGGCTCTATCATCTTCATCTGACTGAGTACCAGGAAACCATGCTGTCCACCATGGCTACAGTGATGCCTGATGATGTGTTCAGCTAATCGAGGCTCCCACCTCTCACGGGCGTGTGCTAATAACAAGTCTATAGGCTTGTTCGGGTGGGGCTGCTCTCCACCCTCCTGATGAAACTCTGTCACTGGGCAGAAAGGAATGCAAGTTTCATTAGGCTGGAGAAGGGTGAAAGTGTGAGCATGACTCAGTGAGCACCCTTCCCCAGGAACTTTTTAGGTCTTTCTTCCAGAGGCTGTTTGATAAAAAAACGTATGTGCCTCCACATAGAGGAGTATCAAAGAGAATTCCAGAGTCCCGGTGCTGACTCAGTTAACCTGTGAAGAACTTTTACCCCTTTCTGCCCATGCCTGTGCTTTATTTGGTGAATTGCACACCCTGAGTAAAGATGTGAGATGGGAAATGGAACCTCTCCAAGCAGAGAAGGATATCATATTCATGTGTCCCAAATTCAGGCTAAAGCACATTAACCTCTAGGCTAAAAAGCAGGTGCATTTCTGCAGATGGGTGGAAATCCTCCACCCCTGCTGTATTTTTAGGAAAAGGAATGATGTCTGTTCAGTGCTCTGAGAGAAAAAAAGAGAGCTTAGGGACACATACTTTGCACTTGCAGGTCCTTCTTCTTCTAGCCACAAGGTTGAGGACAATCCCTTCAGGAATCACCTCACCAGATATGTTTGGTCAGTCCTGGGTATGTAGGTCACCCAAGCATTTGCAGAAATCATTCAAAATTTCCACCACATGGTTCAGGACTGCACCCCAGAGGGATGGATATTTAGAGCCAAGGCTGAAGGGTACTCATGGGAACTGCTGTTGCCTGGGAGTCTCTGATGTCTTGGTCCACACTTTGGTCAGCTGATGGAACTGCCAATCTCTGAGCAACCTTATTCAATAGTTCAGGAATGGACACCATGCAAATATGGTCCAGGGCCCAGTACCTCCCTTTCCATAAGAGGAAGAATGTCTCTCTTTATCATATAGTGGAATCATAGAAAGATTTGTATGGGAAAGGACCTTAAAGATATCTAATTCTAACCCCTCTGCTATGAAAAGGGACATCTCCCATTAGACTAGGGTGCTGAAAGCCCCATCCAACCTGGTCTTGAACACTTCCAGAGAGGGAGTATCCACAACTTCTCTGGGCAACTTGTTCTGGTGCCTCACCACCCTCACGAGCAGAATTTATTTCTTACTTCTTCTTCTTATTTAGATTTCTAATCTAAATACCCTATTTCATTTTAAACTGTTTCTCCATGACCTATCACTACACTCCCTGATAAACTATCCATTAGCCTTTGGTTATTCAGAGGACAGGAGAAAGGAAATGGAGATCCCCCCATAACTGAAAAACTTTGTCAAAGCCAGCTACTGTAACTGAGTCTGTGACTGGGTATTGAAGTGAATGTCATCACTTGGCCAACCCCTCAATATCATCAGATGTGCAGGTTCAAGAGCTGTGTCAAAAATCCTGTCCCTCACACTATTGCTTTGCATATCATGTGTGTCACCAGATAGAGTCTAGAGGTCATACCATAAGGCAATGTCATGGTGAACATTGCCTTGAGTATGCAGCACTATAAAAGGAACAGCATAACAAAAAACCCAGTGCCCATCACTGGGATCTATTTGGCCAGGCCAAAAGTTTTGGGAAGATACTGATTAACAGAATATGCGGAAGACAATAATCTTCAAAAGTTTGCACGGTCACAAACCAATTGAAGAAGTACATAAAATCCCAAATGGGAGTAATCTGCTTTAAGTACAGCCTGTCTTCTATAACTTAGATGTCTCCTGGGTGAATCACCTTACATCTTTATTTTTGCAATCAGGCAGACACATGCACAATTCATCAGAACTGCATTAGACAAAAGCCTTGTCAAAAAAAAAACAAACAAACAAACCCAAAGAAACCAAGCCCCAAAAATGTGTGGAGTATCTGTTTCCCTCCTCTGGTTTTGAAAGGCACTTTTCAAAGGTGAGGACTAGGTCACCTGGAGGCGTCTCCACAGCAGGTGTGTGTATTTTGTCATAGAATCACAGAATGGTTTGAGTTGGAAGATCATCTAGTTCCTACCCCACTGCCATGGGCAGAACACCTTACATTAGACCAGGTTGCTCAAATCCCTGTCCAACCTGGCTTTGAACACATCCAGGAGGGGGTATCTACCACTTTGCTGGGCAACTTATTCCAGTGTCTCACCACCTTCACAATAAATAACTTCTTTCCTACATCTAATCTAAATCTACCCTCTTTCAGTTTAAAACCAGTACCACTCATCCTGTCACTACATGCCATTGTAAAAAATCTCTCCTCAGCTTTCCTGACAGCCTCCTTTAGGTATTAGAAAGTTTCTGTAAGGTCTCCCTGGTGCCTTCTCCAGGATAAACAACCTAAAGTCTCTCAGCCTGTCCACATAGGAGACGTGTTCCAGCTCTCCTGTAATTTTTGTGGCCCTCCTCTGGACCTGCTCAAACAGATCCATGTCCTTCTTATGCTTGTGGCCCAAGAGCTGAATACACTGTTCCAGGTGGTGTCTCACCAGAGTGTAGTAGAGTAGCAGAATCCCTTCCCTTGACCTGCTGGAGACCTTGGAGACAAGGATGACATGCAGTGTCAAATGATTTACACAAGTGAAGGTAGATGACATCTGTTGCTCTTCTCTTTTCCACCAACATTGCAACCTTGTTGTAGAAGGCCACCAAATTTGTCAGGTGTGATTTGTCCTTTCAAGTGTGATTTGTCCTTAGTGATACCATGTTGGCTGTCATCACCTCCTTATTTTCCATAGGCCTCAGAAGAGTTTTCAGGAGGATCTTCTCCATTATGTTGCTGGGCACAGAGATGATACTTCGAAGTATCTTCATATTTTGAGAACAGATCAACCTCTGAGGAGTTGGCTGGGTATTAATATTGTTAGTCCATAGACAAGGACTCTAGTTTGTGGGGCTCTGAGATTATTTTGCAGGTAAAGCAGCAGTAACAGCTCATGTCACAGTGATGGAAACTTTCCACTGGCCTTTTTCTATCTACATTCTCAGCATTGCTGATGGGGTGGAGCCACACTATGTAAATGACTGAGGAAAGAAGCTTGTTCTGAGCTCTGGTAGGGAAGGAAGCATTTATGTAGGCCAAGTCTACAGGTGTGGAAATGCTGCTTTGCTTTCCCAAGCAGTAGAAAGATATGCCTGTTAGTGAATATATTTTATTTCACGTGACATTATGTCAGGCACTTCTATGTTC
This sequence comes from Corythornis vintsioides, assembly GCA_025447755.1. NCBI lineage: Eukaryota > Metazoa > Chordata > Aves > Coraciiformes > Alcedinidae > Corythornis > Corythornis vintsioides. Next base: position 12,541 of record JAOEGS010016836.1, on the reverse strand, counting down.
CCAGTATATGTCTTTGTTTGGCCTGACACTGGGACATTGTTTAGCTGAATGGATGCAGAATCCAGTTTGACACTTTTCTGATGAGGTTACTCCCATGGCTAGTTTGAAAGAAAAAAATTGTTTCTAAAGACAAAAATATAAGGGCATTTTGAAGCTACTACTGCATGAATAACAGTGACTTAGAATGTGGTTACAGAATATGTTAGATGGGACATCAACAAAGACTCTTTGTCAAGGAGAACAGTAAACAAAAACTGCTCATGGGCTACCTGCAGTTCACACCCTGGCTTGTGGTAAACTTGCAGCATAATACATCTATTATGATTATAATAATAAAGGACCAACCATTAGAAGTCTGCTCACTTGGTCATGAGTAAGGCTGAGGATGTTCCTGGAGATGTAGAGTAAAAATTGTTCTGATGCATGGTGTCCAGTCTTTTTAGTAATCCACAACCTTCACCCTCTTCTCATGCTTCATGAAGAGTGTTTACCTTTGCTACTTGCCTACAAATGACAGCTGAAGGGGATGTTTCCCAAATGGGTCTTGTTTGTGAATCTCTTTTTACCATCCCTGCTTTTGAATCGATGTCTCAAATGAAAGGTCATTTTCACTCAAATTGGAGGAAGAAATACCATCCCTGTAACAGAATTATTCAAATCTTTCTCAGCAGGACCAAGATCCTACCTCATTCATCCACCTGTCCAACTGAAATAACCATAGTCAATTTTCTCTCTATCTGTCTTCCCTAAGCGTGTTTCTTCTGTCTCAGATGTTTCTATAGCTCAGCTGCTGGCCCAGAGTTTACCTGTTCATATTTGGTTTGATCTAATCTCTCTTCAGCTCCATTTAGCTACCTACAATACAGACCAATTGTGTCTTCCTTTCTTCCCCCATATCTCCCCTCCTTGCAGAGGTGTTTTTTGAGATGGAATACTGTGATGGCTGGGCTAAAGAGTTTAACAAACTTGGAATAACATTCTCCCATGATCCAGCTGAGTTTTTGATTGATTCGGTTTAAGATAAACAGAAACCAAAGATGTTGATATATGGTGGCTAGAGAAAGAGCAAGAGAACTGTGAGTTCAAGACATGAAACCTATGATTCTGTGAACCCAAATATTTGGTAACCTACCTGGAATTTGTTTCCCTGACAAAGGGTAGAAGTGGATTAAAAAAATCTAGAGAATAACTGTGGCCTGAAATGTGTGAATAACCATTTCAAAAGTTATACTAGGAATGAGAAGGAAGCCTAAAAGATTGGAAGCAAAAAGCAAGCAGCAGACAAAATTACATTACAAGAATTATGAAATATAAAATGTTCTGTAATAGTTAAAATGTCTTATATCTCAAAGACATTAAACATTAAAAGTATTCAACATTTAATATTGAGAGACAAAAGAAAGTAGTGAAGATGTGATAGGTGAAAACTGAATGTTAAATTAAACCATTTATCCAATATAGAAAGTGCTTTTGACTTTGGGGTAAAGAGAACATGGAGACACATGACCAGAAAGGGAAATAACCACATCTGAGGTGGAATAAAAATATTAATGTATTAATGTAAAGAATTGAGACAGAGATATTTTTAATAGAACTGGAACAGAGATCAACAGATCCACTCCCAAAAATTTTTCATCAATTGGTCAAGTTCAAGACAGTATCATGTAGTCAGAATTTACCACCTAAATTAAAGAGGAGGGGTAAAAGTAATTTGTCTGACTCTGATTGCATGCCAGGTATAAGAACAATTTTTGAAGGAGAGAATAATGAAAAGCATTGAAAAAACTTCAAGCACAAGATTAAGATCTCCTTATTTCGCATTAACATAATCTGATTTTCAAGAGTTCAGCAAAGTAATAAAACAATGTCATATGGGAATATTTATTAATATGGCATGGATAGTAATTAAATGAATATAAACTGGGTTAGAATTTTGTAATTATTAGTGGAAGAATTGAAATTTTTTTAAAACATTAGGAGGGGGATATAAGCCTGGGAGAGGTAAGTAGTGCAGTTCCTCGGGAACTGATCTTGGAGCAGAGTAATTTAATATTTTCCATAAAGACCTTGAAAGATGTTAATTGGGATAGCATTAATGACATTTGGGAAACATCAGAAGTGACGAGAAGGATCAGGATATCATAAACAACCAGGTGGCTTGGACACAAGTCATATACTAATAAGATCACACACTGTAATAATGAAGTTGCATGGTAAATTAGGAAGTCACCTGTAAATGATGGGAGAGATGAAAGACACGAGAATATTGGTCACGGGTTGAACATACATCAAACATATGATGAAGTGTGAAGAACTGTGTCATGACTGGAAGCTGCTTCAGTGAGGACAGGGCAGGGATAAGGTCATTGTGCAAGGCACTGTCGAGATCATGCTTGCAGCACTGGCTACATTTCTCACCATCTGTGAGAGAGACCTGAGCTGAAGTCCCATGCAAAAGCTAATTTAACAATAAGAATGGACAATGTTTCAGGAAAGAGCTGAGATTTCTTACCAAGAGAAAAGATTCCTAAATGTGGACATACTCAACAGCAGGTGACTTGGAAGGGAAGACCTGTCTGAGATAAGAAAGATAGCAACACTGGACACAGAGGTGGGATCTGGCCACAAAACAAATCAAGGCTGGAAATTAGCCTTGTGTGTGCCTAAGCAATGCATTTGTCCTCTACTAATAGAAGAAAAGATCAAACATGTTTTGAAATGGAGTTTAATCAGAATAGTTTGCATTCAGAGTTACCTTAAAGATCATCTAGTTCCAAGTCCCCATTTCCATGGGCAGGGACATCTCCCACTAGACCAGGTTGCTCAAAGCACCATCCATCCTGGTCTGATGAGAGCCATCTCTTGTTAGGCTCTTCTTGGACAGACAGCCCTGTTATGTGAGGTAGGCCAACACAGCCTTCCCTTCACCAACCATCTTCAGAGAGTGTCCTCCCATATACTTAATTGACTTCAAGATGATGTTTGCTTCTTATCATACCATGATAGAAGAGGTAGCTCTATGTTCTGCTTCAGCCTGAGGACTTTGGGCTTGTTTATGGCAACATATTAATCCAAAAGCCAGAAGCATGGAAGCAAGTGTTTCAATGTAATTTCTGTGATGCAAAAGGTGTCCACTGGTTTTTATATTATGGTGAATCACCAGGGTGGTGACAACAGGAAATTTACCTTGAAGTATCTACACAGTGTTATAGATTTGCTTCCTGTATATTTCTGCTCCACCCTTGGCATTTTGGGATTCTTTATAGAAAGTATGGTGAAATATGTGCAGGAAAATAACCATCTGTTTCTAGCTAGACTAGACTAGACTAGACAAATAGAATAGTTCAGTTGGAAGGGACCTACAGTGATCATCTAGTCCAACTGACCACTTCAGGATGACCAAAAGTTAAAGCATGTTGTTAAGGGCATTGTCCAAATGCCTCTTAAACACTGACAGGCTTGAGGTATCAACCACCTCTCCAGAAAACAAGTTCCAGTGGTTGACCACTCTCTCCATAAATCAATGCTTCCTAACATCCAGTCTAAACCTCCCCTGGTGTATCTTTGACCCATTCACACATACTAGGACTGGATCCCAGGGAGAACAGCTCAGCACATCCCTGCCACATCCCCTCCTCAGGAAGGTGTCAAGAGCAACAAGGTTCCCACACATAATACTGAAGGTGAGACCTCACCAATGCTGAATACAGAAAGACAACTACCTCTTTTGACCATCTGGTTCTACTGTATTTGATGCACCCCAGGATGTGGTTTCCTCTGCCCTGTGATTACCATCAGAAGTTACTAGTGTGCCCTCCAGTAAAGTCTCAGTCCTCAGTAAATGTGCCTATGTGAATGAAAAACATTTTGATTCTTAACCTCTTTTCCTTCAACTGTCACACTGTATACATATATCCATGTGCCCTTTCTGCTCATCTGAATGTCTCCCAGAACTTCTGAACCCAAGAGCCATCCTGTCTGTGCAAAAAAAATGTGGCCTCATCTTTCACAGATGTTCAGGGAAGCAACAGATGAGACTGGGCACCAGCATAAACCAGTACAGAAGAAGTCATGGAAGCAGTTGTTGAAATGGTGTGGCTGGAACAAGGATGAAGTGAGAGGGGGGTAGGAGCGGGGAACAGTCTGGGTGAGGGAAGACAGTTTGGTTGCAGCATTCTGGTGCCTGGGATGGATGTGGGAATTGGGTGGACCAGGAAAGAGGAAAAGATAAGAGGGGTAAGGAGTATTTTTGTTGTTGGAAGACATCACATCAGTAGATCTCCATGGTAAAGGCAAATACTTCTTTTCACCATTCTCCTGGGGAAAGGTTGAGGAGAAGCCAGGTAGACCGGCTGTGTTTGAAGAGTACCTGGAATCAGAATGTCTGCTACAAAAACATCAAAGAAGATAAATTAATTGCATGGAATTATAAAGGGCAGGGAAACAGCTGTCTTTGATAGTGAATGAGTGTGAGAACTTTTGTGAAATGCTCTGTCATTTTACCACTAGACAATTGGAGCCAGGCCAGAAGCACTGACTGTACATGATTGCTATGCTCATGGCAAAGGAATATTGGTCTCTGTCTCTATGACATGACAGAGAAAGAGCAGAGAGGGTTGTTTTCTTAATTGCTTTCTTTCAAGTGTTCCCATATAAACTTCTAATAGTAAAATTCTTACGTTGAGTCCAATTGTCCTTTATTTTTCTAAAGCTCATTTCATGTGTAGAGGAACAGAATAGGTCAGATGTGTTCAAATTTCACATCTCAGATGACTATTTGAGGCTTTAGCCACACCTTCCTCTCTAATTACTGCATTGCAGGTGTCAGAAAACCTAGTCTCTGTTCAAACACCAGTATTTTAAGCAGGATTAACATCTTTTCAGCACCAAAACACTGGATGTTACAGGCAGAGATGACATCATTTTATCTTGAAACTGTGAGAGCAGACAAATATGTTATCCTTGCTACATCGCAGAAAGCGAGTTTAAAGGATCAGTGCAAATCCAGATCAGAAGACACAACTTGTCTGGACTGAGGCACCCATGTGTGTGGCACCACACATCCAACCATGAAGACAGGTGGGTCCCTGCAAATAACACATAGTGACCCTTGATGAAAAACAAGTCTCCTTCCTACTCAATACTCCACTTTCACTCATCTGCCCTGGGTGAAGTCCTCATTCCACAAATTCCCTTGAGGCAAGATTGAAATGAAAATACCAAGAGAGGAAAAAGCAGAATATTCTCCTTTCCTGACTTGGTCCCATACTTGTCATCTCTATTGCAGGGGATGTTTATGGAGGCAGCCAAACTACTCCACATATGAAACACCACCAGTAGAGCTGTAGAGGGTCCAAGGCTGGGTCATGGTGTCTCTGAGCCATTCATGTGGGGAAGCACTGGCACAGGAGAATGTGAGCCCATGAAGAGCACACATAGAGGCTATTTCAGTGTGTGTGGTGAACACAGCTGGTGTATACAAGTCCTGGTACAGGCACATAGCAAGAGGTGTTCTAATGAGCTGGTGACTTTATAAGGTGATGCTCCCATAATACTGGCCTGTAGATGAGAAATCAGAGAAGCTGTACAGTGAGGAGTTCAAGGATGCAACAGGAGCTGGGAATTGAGAGCATCAACAGAGTACCAATGGGTCCAGCATCTGTTTTGTGATGAGTCTTGTGATTTAGCTTACAAAGGCATTAACAGAGTTCACAATAAGGTTAGAAATGAACTATAAATGGATTTATCTGCCACACAGAGTTGTCAAGTGGCAGGAGAGAGGTGAAATTAGTCAAGATGGCATGGTATGAACTTGGCTTCATCAGCCTTGTCCAGACAACCTTGCCCCTGGTGAGTGGTGGGTACAGTTATTTTAGGGATATCATGCAGTTAAAAAACAGATTTTTAGATTGTTTTTAGTGACTGTCCAGTGGCTGAATAGCTCTCTGAGTTAACTGCAGGCTCTCTCTCTGGCCTATTTGGGCCACAAAGAGACTTGTTGTGCAACAGGGTGCACATAATTTAGAGGAGGAATGTGGGTGTGCAGGGTGGGTGAGTAGCGGGTAATCCTTCCCCAGTTCTGTTATGCTAGCTGACTATTCCAGTTTATTTTTAGCCCAAGTCTCTCCCCTGGCCCATTTTAAGTCACTATCTGACCATCTTTCCACATATCAGACCTGATAACATCTGTACAAGGCAGTGGTATGGAGATGCTGTGTAACTTGCCCTGGGCCACAAAGGAAATGTGGAGCACAGCAAGGAACTGCTGCTGGGCCTTGGATGGCAGCTCAAGCAGCCTCCCACCCCAGAGACTTTCCCCAGTGTAACCAAATGTTTTCAGCCAGCTGCTGTAAATTGAGTTGAATTCAGGGGGTCTTTGGCAACACTTTTCAGAGCAGGTACAGCCACTGTGTGTATCTTCTACTGGGGCATGGCAAAGTCTATTTGCCCTGATCCCTACCCACAGATACACTGAACACTAGCTAATACTACCAGCACCAAATACAGCACCATAACAGTAATATAAGCAACATATTTTACTCTGAATGTATGTCTGTTAACATTTCCTACCATAAGAATCATACCAAAGCAGTTATTCCAGATCAGAGTGTCTTTACTTTTCCCATCTCTAAGAGGTAACCTCACGGGAGTATTGTATGTTTACATTCAGTCCATAACGCAACTGCAGCCTTTGGAAAAGTGCATCTGCTGCCCTTGGGAAAAAGAAACCATCCATTTTATTGTCCAGCTGCTTATTATTTAAATAAATGAACTGCAGTTTGATCCTGGAGGAATAGAACTTTCTTCCATGCATGATGGATTGAGCTGTTTAAAGAGCCTGTCCTCAATTTTAGGCCTTTTGATAAGTGTAGAAAAGATAGGAGAAGAACTGATAAAGCTGCTCAGCCAGCAATGTCAAGAGCAACTTGCTTGGAAAAAAAAAAAAAAAAAAAAAAGCAGCCTTGTTTTTCAAGCGAGTGCTGTGCTTGTGTGTCACCCAGAAAACAGCTCTTAGGCCTTTTTCTTCAGTGCCCAGAGAGTCAATCAGCCTTCAGTCAGGGCTGGCATAGTTGTGTGATGCCACAACATCTGTACCCACAGAGCAAGCTGCTGGCAGAGGGTGCAGACTGGAGAAAGAGGCACCAAATCCTGTTTCTGTTTCTTAGGGGTTTGCAAGGCTAGTATTTCTGTCAATGTGCAGCCACAACACTTGGGAAACCAGTCCTCTTCCCAGTCCTGCCCTGGCCCAGTCCAGGTTCTGACCCACGTCTGAGTCATTCGTCTGCCACAGTTCGCCACATCCTAATCCTTTCCAGAATTTAGAGGGTTGTTTTTGAGGCTCTCTGTCCATGACTTGAATGGAGAGTGTGGTTTTGTGCTATTGCAAGCGCTGTGCCAGGCACTCATCAAGCAGCAGCAAGCTCCACTGCATAGCTCTGCAGGTAATAGGTTTAAATTAGAGTAAATTTAGACTGGATATCAGGAAGAAGTACTTTACCTTGAGGGTGGTGGATCAGTGGAATAAGCTCCCCAGGGAGGTGGTTGAGGTACCATCTCTGGAGATATTCAAGGTGAGGTTGGACATGCTCTGTGCAGCCTGGTCTAGTTAAGGGTGTCCCTGCTCACTGAGGGGGGGCTGCACTAGATAACCTTTGGAGGTCCCTTCCGGCCCTAAAGATTCTATGATTGTATAAGGCTTCCTACCCTTCTCTTTAGCATGGCCTCTCCCAGTCATGGCCTCTTCCAGTTGCACCTTCTCTAAACTATCTAATCCCCAGCAAAAACTCCAGATAAATCCACAGAAAAGATCTGCTTCCAGAAAAACCCAGAGGAGAATCACTCACTGGTCGATCAGGGACCCCTTTCAGAGTATATACTCAGAAGAAAGTGGGAGAGTTGTCCTTTGAGCCTGTAAGGGTCTAGACATCAGGTCTCGACCACCAGACCATGGGAAAATCTCCTCCATCAAGAAACTCCTTAACATTGTGCTCCAGTGGGTAGACTTCATTACCACATGGGACCAATATAACACAGATAAGCAGCCCCTCTTCATGCTAAAGCCTTTTGACACCTCTCTTATTTTCAGGAATGAATGTGTTTGACCTATCCAGAAGCTGGAAAAGTCTCTGTCTCACCCGGTGTCCCTGTGGACTACAGTGGCTCCGATTCTGGCTACTACGCTTTGACCACTGTCCTTCTTTTCCCACCCAGTCTCCAGAAAGGGCAACTGTAGGCAAACTGCCTGTTGAGAGAGGCCACTGTATGTGGACATGCTCAACTGCCTGGGAATTGTTTCCAAGAGTGGGCACAGGGCAATAGTGTGTCGGATGCCTTTTTAGAGTAGAAGATGAGGATTAGAGAGGTCATGAAGCTGGTCACCCATGCAGAAAACAGGCTGGCTGGGAGATGTGCAACTGGATGAGCCTCTCTTTTCAGTGACTAAGAGTCAGGAGGTTTTGCAAAAGACAGAATAAATCACCCCATATGTCCCTCCACTTCCCTCCAATAATAACCAGATGTGCCTCATATAAGGAAGGCGATTCATTTTGGATTTTCCTTCTGGGAAACTCCTTCTCTGCTTCCTACATTTAGCAGGTTGCTAATGTCTTGCATCCCAAGGGTTTATGTACTTTCCTGTTTCACAACCAGCAGACAGTGTCATTATCTTGTGACAACACACTGACTTAATAGAAAATTGGATGCTGGCTCTTGTCCCATGGCTATGGGTCCTCCAGATGACTTATGTCCACCAGGTAAATGTTGGTTTGTTTCTTAACCCCTGGGTCTGCACATCCTTTGTAGCTCCAATAGTTCTTAGAGTTCTTAAAGAGAAAAATGGGGTTCTTGGCCAATTTCCCTCCACTATTAGTCCTCCCACTGCAGGGTTAGATTACTTCCAATGTAGCAGGGAAGGTGAGCTCTTCTTGTGTCATGTGTGATAGCTAATAAGGTGCAAGGTACCAAGCAAGTTACCCTTCAGGTGTGATTGCTCCTCACAGGTTTGCTTGGGGTATGTGCTCTCCGGAGTCTGTCATGAATCAGAGCCCTTCAGACTTAGAAGGTACAGTTGCTGCCTTTATTCTGCTCTGGCATGGCACCTCTCAGCACATATAACACAGCAATAATCAAGAATGAAGATTCACCAGACATTCAACACACCCACCTGCAGCTGCTGCTGGGTGTAGGAATCCATGATTAAGTGATATACAGGTAACACACTTTTGATTCAGAAATAAGTATAGTTTAGGCATTATGCAGAAAGAACAGACACGTATTTTCTTATCTGGTAGCACTACAATAGTACAGCAGTAGTAAAGAAGAAGCCCTCATATGGCAAAGGTCTGCCATCAGCTTGAAGTATGCTGTATGACCAACATGCTGCACTGCTCCCAGTTGCAATTCCTGTCATAAGATAGGTGCTCCAAGACTTTCTGTGGTCATGGGAGTCCTGTTTGCTCCTCACAGACTGTTGGTCAGGAAGGTCCAGAGTACACTGCCTGCTGCTATCCCTGCTGCCATCCCATAACTGCACCTCACAGTGCCTGCTGCATTGACATTGCAGAGGTTGCTGCTGCAGCAGGAGATATTCCTGTTTCCTACGCTGAAGTCTTGATACCCTGATACACATGATGCGTCACAGCCTTTGGTGATGATGTTGAAGAGCCCTACGATCCCTGGAAGGAAAGCAGGACAATTACTACAAGGATTCAGTGCAAGCCAAGCCAAGCCTCAGGGAACCTCACTGTTAAAGTTTTCCCAGACACACAGAAAGGGTACAGCATATACATGCCATTGTGGGGAGAGGACTTGGTGAGGGCCAGCACTGCTATCGAGGGACCAGCTATCACCCAAGGGATAAATATTTTTCTTCATCATTTGTATTTAACATTGAAGTCACCTGAAAGCTTTTTTATAACCTATCTGTATCTGGAGTAGGTGAGCCTAGCTTGGACACCTGAGGCTGAGACCATGCTTGGCTCCAAAAACATCCCAAATAAGACATTGTCCATCCCAGATCTGCCTTACTGATCACATCTGTCTTGCACATCTCGCTTCCCATGCAGTTTATTTTCGCCTGACAGTTGGAGTTGCTGAGCTGTGATGAGCAGCTATAACACTGCAAAGCAGAACCTGCAAAAGACCAAGAGGGATTATGAGACATATCTACCGAAACTCTCCAAAGAATGCAATTTAGAGCTTGCACTGGACCATACCTCTGTGTCCTGAAAGGAAGAAAGCACCTCTGTTATTGGGAAAATGTGGGTTTTTTCACCCATTTTTTGGTGAAGAATAGTACACTCTCTTGAGGAGACAGCCAAGTTTTTCAGGTGCTGAAGATGATTCGGATGTAGTCAATACAGTGAAGTAGCAAAAAGCCCTCCACTGACTGGTCTCATCAGCCAACAAGAAGTGCTTCCCAAATGCTTGTTCCCCTATGTTTGGGATGCCTAACTCCATTCTCATATGGAATGGCTTTTCATGATGTTCCCAGCTCCTGAGCAGTAATGAAAGGACCCTCACTCCAAGGGGGACACTGAGGTGCTAGAATCTGTCCAAAGAAGAGCAATGAAATGGGGGAAGAGCACAAGTCTTGCAAGAAGCAACTGAGGGAATTGGGGTTGTTTAGCTTGGAGAAAAGGAGGCTCAGGGAAGACCTCCTTGCTCTCAACAACTCCCTGACAGGAGGCTGGAGCCAAGGGGGGTTGGTCTCTTCTCCCAAGGAACAAGCAACGGGACAAGAGGAAATGGCCTCAAGTTGCCCAAGGGGAGGTTTAGGTTTGATATTAGGAAAGAATTCTTCACTGAAAGGGTTGGCAAGCCCTGTTCCAGGCTTCCCAAGGTAGTGATGGAGTCCCCATCCCTGAAATCATTGAATAGGTGCTAAGGGACATGGTTTAGTAGTGACCTGGCAGTTCTGGGTTAACAGTGTTAGTGGTTGGACTCAATGATCATAAAGGTCTCTTCCAACCAAAATGATTCTATGATTCTAGGAAGGGATAAGTCACCAGAAATATAGGTTGATATTATGTATCCCTCTGGAGACATCAGTGTTTCATCAGGTGGGCTTGTGAGCCTTAGCTGAGGCATTAGCAGATTTGGATGAAAGAGGCAAAGACCAGAGGGTGAGGATGGGATTGAGCAGTCAGTTTGCAAAATCTCTTCCAGCCAGCCCAGTGTCTCAGTTTGAGTCAGCTTGTGACATGTTCCCTCCATCACCACCTCTTAGAAAGCAAAGTATAAATACAGCTTTCATCTTCCTCTAAAAACCAGCTTGCCGTGGCACCCCCACAATGACATGGGGGGAAGAAAATCAGCATTGTTAACATCTGCATCGAGCAAAGACAGAATAAGTATTGTAGTTTACAGGTGTCCAGCCCTGATGAAAGTCCCCAGAGGAGAGAGATCACAATGCAATTACCTGTTTCTATTACCTAGTCCTGCCCCAGGGCATCACTGGAACCTTTCCAGTGTGAGTTAATGTATATACAAAGGTACTTTAACCCCATGACCACCAGGCTTGCATCGTGAGTTCCTCAGGTCAATACCCTAATGTCTAAAATAGGTCACAGAAATGGTTTATTTAGAAATTAGTGTTATTCAGACAGAGCAGGAAAAATAAGTGATGTGAGGCACTTGATCTCTCGATGTCCAAGCTGTTCAGGTATAAATGACTGATGCAATCACACAGGTAAGGAGACAAAACCCAGTGTCTCTGTAGTGCTGTACTCTGCTCTCATGTTTATCTGACTTTTAATGCAATAAAAGTCGAATTTCAGAGCATTCTGATGGAAGCTGGCAGAGGAGGTCTGGCCAGGATTGTACAAGACCCTTCTCAGGCTAGTCCTTAAGTGTCCTCTGCTGATTGAGAAACATTTCTGTTCATACTCTCTTCTGTTCTTGGGCAATAGGGAAAAGCTGGTTCCCAGTGAGGCTAGAAAAACCTGACAGTGAATGAATCCTACCCACCCAGCTTATAAAACAGCACACCATGGCATTTGCTCTTTCTCTATCCCTTTAAAATTCTGTGCAGCATGTAAAGCCACTTTGAAACAAAAAGACAGAAAATAAATTGGAACAAAATTTACCTTTGCAGAAACATTGCAATTTTGATAGCCTGGCATGAGGAAAAATAATCCTCCCACCCCATTCAAAAAAATAATCCTCCCACCCCATTCAGAACAAAACAACCAAACAAAAACAAACACCACCAAAAAACAACAAAACACCTCCACACATGTAACTATATCGTCTGGCTTAAGTAACTTTGATTTCAATTAAATTTGGGTTTGTATAGGTATTTTATTTCCTGCAAGCTGCTCTGCCCCCTACTAGGATCATACCATCAACAGGGTAGGACTGTGAATTTTTAACATGCAACACCCATGATATCCCATCAAAAAGAAAATATCTTTATATGACAACTGCATCAGCATTTGTTCCCTCACTTCCAAACCCCATCAGGAGTCACTTTCATAGATTCATAGATTCATAGATATTAGGGGTTGGAAGGGACCTAGAAGATCATCTAGTCCAACCCCCC
>JAOEGS010016835.1:21554-37132 GCA_025447755.1 Corythornis vintsioides | reverse complement strand
TATTTAAGATTAAAATAATTTACATTTTAATCTTAAAATAGAGTGTTTCCCTGTATGTTTGCATGCCCTGTAGGCAGCAGAGGAAGGCTGAGGCAGTGCACATTCATCTCTAGCCGTGGCCCTGGGCTCCTGCACGCTACATTAATCCACCACAGCAGCATAATCCTCCTCCTTTCAGCCAGACGCTTGGCAATTAAGACACGATCTGTCCTACTTAAGGTATAAATAAGCCTTTAATGTTACTTGGGGATTACGTTAGGACAAGAGGAGCTCTTTTGAAGACACAATTCCTGCACAGCAGGGTTCACAGAGCAGGGGTTGGGCACTGCAGTCCTGCAAGATGTTCAAGGAAGGGGAAACCAGCGACTTCCCAGAGGAGAAGGCTGTGAATTGACTGAGGAGTTGCTTGGTCTAGTGGTTGTGCTTTATGTCTTGGTCCCTCTCCTGTCTTGTCCTCCTCCTCCTTTGTGCCAGACTGTCTGAAGCATGGGTGTGGTCTCAGGGATCAGGCAGATTAGGAATAGACTCATCTAAAAAATGAAATTATAACTTTTTTTCAGCCAAACCTGTTTGCCAGTCTGGCTCACTGCACCTCAGTACTTCACCTGGCATGAGGCAGGGGGCAATGCAAGGCAGGAACAAGCAGTCAGGGCTACCAGCTGATTAAATGAGCACTAAACGCTGGTGAATTAGACACAAACCTGCACTCACGATCATGTAGCATTGCCTGTTGAGCAGCTATTTGTAAATTCTATTTCTATGTGGCAGTGAAATGCCAGAGATGCTTCCTGGGACTTGCAGAAGTGCTGGTCTGTGTCTCCAGACACATTTCCTCTTCTAATCAGAAATGAAATAATTGAAATTAAACCACTGAAATAGAGGGATTATATATGTATTTAATATATAATTGAGGATTATAACCTGAGTGTCCTGTAAGAAACTTTTGCCACATTGATTTTGGGACTTCAAAGTTATTAGGTGGTAGACTCTTTCACAGAATCACAGAATGTCAGGGGTTGGAAGGGCCCTAGAAGATCATCTAGTCCAACCCCCCTGCCAGAGCAGGGGTACCCAGACCAAGTCACCCAGGAACAGATCCAGGGGGGGCTGGAATGTCTCCAGAGCAGGAGACTCCACAACCTCCCTGGGCAGCTTGTAATGTCCCACTTGTGAATTTCCCCTCAACACTAAATTACAGGCACTGCAACAACAACTATTAACCTGCTCCAGCAACTACCTGACTGCATAGGCTGAGGTTGCTGTGAGGAAGAAAAGGCTTAAAGCTGTCAGAAAAGCCATCTTCTTAGCTCAGCTACTGTAAAAAAAACCACTTTTTAAAAATCATTTTAATGGGATTTGTTTTTTCTTTCAGTCACTCGTTTATACACTTCCGTTGTTTGAGATGAACATAGCAAGTACTTTTTTGACATCAAAATCAATCTTTTTCTCCACTGCAGTTGCCTGTGGGAGTTTCCCTGGGACCCTGACCCTGTGGTTGTGCACAGGTGTTTGCTTTTCCGTGTGCTAAGCAGCTCCTTGGCAAATGGCTATTGCTTTCTTTCTGCTTTGCTGTGCCTGGGCAGGGAGCAGTGGCTGGAGGGGGCTCCTTGGCCTCGGGGCAGCTGGGGTGTAGGCACACGGATGCATGAACCTGTGCAGGCTTGTGTGGACTCCAGGAGATGCTTTTTCCTGGCTAGAGTAATATAAAGGGGGGAAAGAGGAACAAGGGAAAAGCCACTTTCCTTTACACAATATATAAAATAGATTTTAATAGTGAGGAGCAGGTTTTTCTTTCTTGAGTTTTGCTTGTGTTTGTACAGAGCTATCCTGTCCTCACCTCTCAGCTAGCTCTGAGTTTAGCAACTTGTCCCATGCTGTGAATGGAGGGATTGGTATGTGCCTTATTGTTACTGCTTCAGAGGTGTGGGTGGGCCGGGTGGGGTTGGCTGGGGAAGGGGATGATGGGTGTTTTTCTAAGCTGTGATAAACAGGCCTTTGTATCTTCTTAGTTTGTGGTGTTGCTTTTGGGCCACAAGTTGTCAACACCTCATTTCCCTTCGTGTTCATGTTCAAATTCCCATTAACACTCAGTCTGCTTGAGGCAAGAAAAACCATCACCAGGCTAGAAAGCTGCATATTTTCGAATTCTTCTACTGGTAAAACCTCTTGTATTTTCCCCTGCTGTCAAAAGAAGAGAAGTTTGGTTTGCTGGAGAGAACAGCAGCAAGCAGCTCTGCTGGGCTGGTAGGAGCAATAGGTTGATCTCCCTGCAGGGTGAGTGTGCTTTCTTGTAGTTGTGTTATCTTGCTGAAGATGACTGTTATGCAGAAGGGCTGGAGCACTTTGCCCTTTTTGTCTCTTCTTGAACTTTGACCAGTTGGTCAGGATTGATTATAAACCCAGATGCTAATTATGCTGCTTCTCATTTCACTGAACAAAGGTGTGCTGGCAACGCTTCCTCGCCGCGGCCGGAGTCTCCAGAACAAGATCTGTGCACTAAAATGGTTGAGGAGGAAGGTAAGACCTTATCTATGGAGCTGAGTGAGAAGGAAGGTGTGGAGAACAATGGATTTGTTCAGAATGAGGCCTTTGACAAGGAGACTGACACCAGCAGCCAAGAAGAAATACCAAAAACCTGTGCAGTTGATGTGGACCCAGAGGCCCTGGAGGAGATGCCCCTGAAGCCCTATGCAGGGATGCCCAAGGAAGTCTTGCTGAAGTTCTCCAGCCAGGCCCGGTACAGAGTCACCAGGGAGATTCTCTTCTGGCTCATAATTGCTGCTGCTGTGGTGCTCGTGTGTGCTACCATTGCCATTATTGCTCTGTCCCCAAAGTGCCTGGACTGGTGGCAGGAGAGTCCCATTTACCAGATCTACCCTCGTTCCTTCAAGGACAGTGACATGGATGGGAATGGGGACCTGAAAGGTGAGTTTCTGTTCTTGGCATGCACTGTGCTCTAAGTGTGTATGTATATATTAAAAAATTCACATAATCCTGTAGAGTAATCCCCCCTAATGGAGAAGGGCAGACCAGCCATCTGACTCATCATTAGTGGCAACTCAGTAACACATCTAGGAGTTGCTTACTCAAGTTGCAGAGTGTAAGCCTCAAGTTAGAATGGCCGTTTAGAAGTGGGGCTGGGAGCAGCAGCACAACTGAGAGTACTCAGAGGAAAGTAACTCCACACAGCTGAGGTCAATCAAGGGGCAGGTGGTGCTGAGCACTCTGTCCTGTTAGTCTGGCTGCCCTTCAGGAAAAGGCAGAAAAATTAAAACTGACAAAGAGGAGAGAAAAATGTGTTGCTTTTAGTTTTCTTCGTGGTCTGGGTGGTTTTGTGCTCTGGAATGCAGAGTACCTGATACTGAGAGGCAATGCTGCTTATCAGTAGCTCAGCTGGGACCTTTGTATTACAGTTGTGCTGCTCTCTGTGTGGTCTGAGAGTTAACTGATGTTCCTTGAAATGGGAAAGCAATGCTACTGCTGCATTCTGACAAAAGATAGGAGCTCTTTTTCAGAAGTGAATGTTAAATGTATTGGAGTAAAATGTAAATATTTTCATAATACAGAACAGAAATTTGGTTTGATGTGATTTATTTTTTTTTTAATTCCTACTTCAGCTTCCTTGTAAAAGCATCTTGGAATGGTTTCCACTCTGTAAGCTCAGGCTATCCCTGAAGTGGTGTCAGGATTGCCCTGCTACCTGAGATCAGTGAAAGCAAGGGATGGCTGTGTATCAGTGGGACCATCTGTGCCTGAATGCCCAATGGCAACCTTCAACACAACACTTTGTCCTTTCTAAACAGATGATGCCCTTTTCTTCTAAATAGGTATCCAAGAAAAACTGGACCATATAACCTATTTGAATATAAAAACCATCTGGCTCACTTCATTCTTCAAGTCCCCCTTAAAAGACCTTGGCTATGGAGCTGAAGACTTCTATGACATCGATCCCATGTTTGGGTCAATGAGTGATTTTGAGAATCTGATCACAGCCATACATGACAGAGGTAAGCTGCAACTGAGCAAAATACCCTCTCTTAAAGATGTTCACTCATTCTGCAGGTGTATCTTGTAGCACTAGGTTAGGAGCTGAGATTTGGCTGATGTTGGTGCATATGGTGTGGGCATCGATGGGCTGGGGGATCAAGGCTGAGATGTGGTTGTTTCTGACTGAAATGTTATGGCTATGGCTGCTTTGTGAAGCAAGCAGGATAACACCTGTAGGGTTGGGAGGGAACATGAGCTTCCTTCCTGCAATTCCATTCTTGGTTGGTGCATTTATGCCTTAGACCACGTTTGCTCAGGTGTTTCCCCTTACAGCTGTTGGACTGAATGGAAAATGGTTTGCCAGTCCCCAAAATATTTGAGAATTGCAAAAACATCTCTGGTATTTAGGAAGGGTGAGGAAGAACATGTGTTCACTGATGCTAGACTGGTGAAGTATCTTTTCCCACCTGGGAGGTGGGAGGCAGATGTTTCAGTCAGTTGGTGGAAGTGGTTTGTAACAGCAGAAACTTGTTCTGATACCTTTGGTTTTGTTTTGCCTTCTTTCCCACCTCAGCATTGGGCTGGGGAGAACAGTATTAAGGTTGGTTGCAGCTACTTGCTAACTGTAGGGGTTTTTTTTGGGGTTGTTTTTTTGGTTGGGTGTTGTTTTGGGGCTTTATTGTTTGTTTTGTGGGGGTTTGGTTGTTTTTTGTTTGTTTGGGTTTTTTTTGCCTCCCTCTTTTGTCAGGTATCTGGGATGGCAGAGTCCCAAACGCTCTTGGTGCTGCATTAAGAGAAAAAAACTGAATATATATATATTTTTTTTTTAATTTAATTCAATTTAATAATTAAATTGAATGTAGTTTTTATGGTTGGATTTTTAAGGGCTAAAGGTGATAATGGATTTAATCCCAAACCACACAAGTGACAAACACCACTGGTTTCAGCTGAGTCGCAATCGGACTGGGAAGTACACAGACTACTACATCTGGCAGGACTGCCTGCAGCCTGCTGGCTTGGTCACCCCTCCCAACAACTGGGTAAGCATGGCAAGGGACACATGCAAATCCCAAGCTGCATGCAGTTCAATTAATTCAAATATTATTAGAAAAATTACTTTTATTTCTTTACCTCAGTGTTAAATCTTCAGTCGTTAAACAAACACAAAGGTGTGCACAAGTTCAGAAGCTGTTCCCAGGTGCCCTCTTCTGTGTCTGGTTACTCTAGAAACTTCAGCTCAGCTCACCCAGAAGTGTAATTGGTGAGGAGGGTAACAAAACAGGGTGGTTTTGGCTTTTTTTTCCTTTTGCTGGAAGGTGATTGGGCCATAAAATGTGTTGCCTATTTCAAATATGTCTATTTGCAATATGAGTTGATGGGTGCATGATTAGGAACTTGTATATTCTACAAAGTCAAGGTGGAATTAGCATTTGGTACCAGCTCATGTAATTTCTCTTTAACCAGAGAGTCAAATACTGTCTTAGTTTTTGGAATCTTTTATTACAGAGATTACTAGATAAAGTTAACATTTGAACAGGCTGCCTTGTCAGTGCTTCCAAGGGATAATAACAGGTTGCAGAAAGCTCTAAGCTAACCAAGGCTATTTTTAGTAAGTTTTAGGAAAAGCAGTTCCAAATGAAATGTTCACACGTTTTTCCCTTCTATTCTGAGTCATTCCAATGAAAGTCTACTTAAAGGGGGAAAAAAAAGTGAATCAGAAAATGGAACAAGTACATCTAGAGAAGCATGACTAAAAGGAGAGCAGCTAGTGGGAGAAGGGAACATAAACCAGAAGTACTAACACCTACTCAAAATTCAGTTGGTTGATTAGGCATTTTGCTTTGTTATATACTCATTATACATCACATCTTCACTTATGCATAGCAGTAGCTGTTTGTTGAATCAGTTCTGATTATCTTGCTCCCTTATCTGAGTAGGTGAGTGTCTTTGGGAATTCCAGCTGGCAGTTTGATGCTGTGAGAAAGCAATGTTATTTCCACCAGTTTGGGAAGGAACAGCCAGACTTGAATTTCCGCAACCTTGCTGTCCAACAAGAAATCCATGTGAGTATCTAACCTGCTGCTGCTGGGCCAGCAGAAAAGCAGCTATTTCCACACTCATTCCCCCTGCTTGTTTCTGCTATACAATTGACAGTTCAGTTGGAAGCAGTTTGTGGATTGCAGTGTATGTGAACAAGCAGATGTCTAGACAAACGTTAAGTTTATAAGCAAACTGGGAGCTTCATGCTGTAATGCTTCTAGGATCAGAGCTACCTTGCTGCATGTTTGATTTAACAGCAAACTAGCAACCAAAAAAAGAAAAAAAAAAAGTCTGAATAAAATAGTCGTTGAGTAGAAGTACTGGCAGTGGGTGCTGTTGCAGTCCTTTGGATTTTAAGAAGGTACAACTACTGCTTTTTTTTTTTTGCTGGCTTTTTGGCCAGTAGGCCTGCTCTCACAAGTGCCTGACAAGCTCTTGATGGCTTTTCAGAACAGCCTATTCCACTTTGAAAGATCACTTTCCTTTTTTCTGCCCACTAAAGGCTATCTTAAAATTGGTTTGATGCTTCAGGAGCCCTCTACTTTTCAGCTTGACCTTATTTGCAAAGTGTCCATACTTAGCTTTCTATGAACTGAATCAAACCTGACCTTCAGCTGAAATTGCCTTTCCCACCCTTCTTTATGCTTATTTCTTTGTCATCTCTGGCAACATCCCCCTTCAGCTTCTGTTAAAATAGATTAAATGGGGTGGTGAGCTTTTCCAGTCTTCCCTGAAGTGAGACTTTCTTTGTTTAGTTGATACTTGCACGGATTCCAGCCTGAAGTTTTTCTCCAATGAGGCTGGCCAGAATTAAACAAATTGAATAGAAAAGGTGTTCAGACAGAATTTTGTACAGTGGTGTGTAGCACTTCTCTCTCTGTGTCCAGAGATTGCTGTTCCTTGCTGTGAGGTTGATGCTAGCACCCAAATAACCCAATGTGACTCTGTCTGGAAGCAATTAAGCTGCTTTATCTCTAGAGCCAAGGATGAAGGCACTTAGTTTGGGTGTGGTATCAAGGAGAACAATTTATGGAAGGTTTGACTTGGAAGGTAAAGCTCTTGCCCTGAAGCCTGTGCTGAAACAGAGCTGAATGATTCAAGTGGGGAGAAGTTTTTGTCTCTGTTGATACAAGGAGCCAGTCAAATGTGGGGATGGCTCCTTGTTTTAGCAGAGAGGTGTTTGCATTTTCAAGAAAGCAGTGCTGATTTGAATCACAAGGAATGCCTGGGCTTGTGGATAAAAGGGAGATAGGGAGTTCTGATCTGTTGGTGTACTTCATTCACTTAGAAAAAGGCAATCCCATAGCTGCCTTTTCTTTGGCTGTTTGTTGCTTTGGGGTTTTTTCTGGGGTTTGTTTGGTTGGTTTGGTTTTTTTTTTTAAAAAAAAAAACCTTACTTTTCTTCACCTGAGGACAAAAAAAAAATCTGGTCTAAAAGAATCCACTCAAAAGAGATTGAACTTTAGTTTGTTAAAGCTAGAGCAATTAAAACTGTAGTAATATAATAATTACTGAAGTAGGATATAATCCTACTAGTGCTGACTAACCTCTACAATTCCTCATTAAATTACAGAACAGTTGCAGTTAACACAGGCAATAATTTATCATGTTCCTGCAAATCAACAAATACACTTTAAAATAAAACAACTTCAGTCAAATAAGAGAGAAAAACATTTTAAGAGCTCTATTGTATAAGAAGAGAATTGGTGGCACAAGGTCTGTGCAGAAAAACATGTTCTTGTGTGTTTGAATCAGTGTGTTCTCTGTGCAGCTGCAGCACTTAGCAGAGCCTGGCTGTGTGGATGAAAGAGACTAGAAATGACTTTTAGGGAGGCATAGCCCTGGCCTTGGTGGTCTTCATTACAGAAGAAGCTACAGACCAGTCTGGTTTGGTGTGGGTTGGGTTTTTTTACACTGGATGAAATGGCAGGACATGCTTTTGGATCTTAGTTTGACCTTAGATTGACATGATTAACTTCTGGTGAAATTTGTAGTGCAAATGAAAAAATAAATAGTTATATATTAATACCTCTTAATGGGTTAGTTTTCTTCTAAATTAACATCTATTTTGAATGGGGTGAGCTCACTTGGACTTCTCAATTTCTACCTTCCTCTAGGATGTGGTGAAGTTTTGGCTCGGCAAAGGAATCGATGGATTTAGTTTCAAGGCAGTGAAATTTCTTCTAGAAGCAACACACCTCCGAGATGAGCCTCGTGTGAACAAGTCCCAGAGTCCAGTACTGTCCTTCTTGTCCTTGCTTTTTTCCTGTATTTCGTGATGGAGCAAGAGTCTTTTTACTCTTTTGAACCTTCATTGTGGTTTTAAGAAGGCTGGCTAAGTCTGTCCTGTGGGGGAGGCAGGTGGCTCCAGTGTTCTGTAGAAGTAGAATATAAAAGAAGTTCCTGAGCTGAGGGTGTGGGTCAGTGTGAGCAGCACTGTGTCTGAAAGGAGAATTGTTCACACACACTTAGTATTTCTGTTCTGATACTGTTGCTTTGAAATTTCTGTTTAAAATAATTTACTTTCCAGTTTTCTAAGAAAGAACAGTCTTGTAATTTTAATAGTTGGTTGGTTGTTTTGGGGGAGCCCACTATAGGATGTAAGCTTAGAGTTCTCACCTCCTTGGTGAGACTGACTGCTTAAGTGTCCTGCAGCAGTCACTAGCACTTATTCTACACTGCAAAAGGACAGGTGTTGGACAAGACCTCTGGAGATCAGCTCTGACCCCACTGCATCACCTAGAGCAGGCTGCACAGAAATGCATCCAGGCAGCCTTTCAGTATCTCTGGAGAAGGAGAGCACATCTCTGGGCAGCTTCTTTCAGTGCTCAGTCACACTCAAAGAAGTCTTTCTTCATCTTCAGATGGAACATCCTCTATTGCAGATTGTCCTGTTGCTGGGCACCACTGAAAACAGTCTGGTGCCAGCCTCTTGACGCTTCCCATTTAGATATTGATAAATAGTAATAAGATCCCTCTGCCTTCTCTTCTTCAGGCTAAACAGCCCCAGGTCTCTCAGCCTTTCCTTGTGCAGATGCTGCAGTCATAATGGGAAATACTGTTTTTTCTTTCCAGAGGGGGTGGTTAGGCATTGGAATGGGCTGCCCAGGGAGGTGGTGGAGTCCCCATCCCTGGAGGTGTTTAAGAGTCACATAGATGTGGTGCTGGGGGACATGGTTTAGGGAGCCTGGCAGTGTAGGGTTAATGGCTGCACTTGATGATCTTGAAGGTCTCTTCTAGCCAAATGATTCTGTGATTCTTTAAGGAGAGCATCACAGCCTACTCCCAGCTGCACCATGACTACACCACCACGCAGCTCGGTCTGCACGACCTTCTCCGCGCCTTCCGCCAGACCATGAACCAGTTCAGCAGCGAGCCCGGCCGCTACAGGTGAGCACCAACACAGCAGGGGCTTCCCCCTCGTCTCTTCTGCCAGCACGGAAGTGTTCTGCTGGCTTTCAGTAATGTCACATGCCATGAAGGGTTTTCTTCATCGTTGTGCCATCTCTTCCCCAGTGTGAGCGTGGAATCGGCCCTGGCAGCTCTACTGTTTATGGATTGTAGAGAAGCAAGCAGAGTAGGCAACCCTTTGGATCACAAACACTGTAATTCATCAGCCCCCTGGCTGATCTAGCAATTAATACTATATTTATTATATATTTTATATACTCCTGTATAGTATTAATAGTGCAGTTTGTCAGACGCGTGGCCAGAGTCTGTTAAAGTCACAGAAAGGTTGAGTTTGGAAGGGATCTCTGGAGGTCATCTGGTCCAAGCAGGTCTTTGTCCAGATGGCTTTTGAACATCTCCAAGAATGGAGCACAACATCCTCCCTGGGAAAGCTGTGCCACGGCTTGGTGACATCAGTTTGCTGATGTTCAGAGGGAATGTCCTGTGTTTTGGTTTGTGCCCACTGCCTCTAGTCCTGGTGCTGGGCACTACTGAAAAGAGCCTGGCTCTCTCATGGTCACCCCCTCCCTTCATGTATTTATATACACTGATGAGATCCTCTTGAGTACTTCTCCAGCCTGAACAGTCCCAGCTCTCTCAGCCTCTGCTCCATGGAGAGATGCTCCAGCCCCTTAATGGTCTTTGTGGCTCTTTGTTGGACACTCTCCAGTATGGCCTGTTTCTCTTGTACTGAGTAGCCCAGAACTGGGCACCACACTTCAGGTGTGGCCTCACCAGTGCTGAGTAGAGGGGAACTGTGGCCAGCTGACAACATTCCTCTGAATGTAGCCCAGGGCATGATTAGCCACCTTTGCTTCAGGGGCACATCACTGTCTCATGATCAACTTGGGACACCCACAGATTTTTTTCTGTAAAGAAGAGCATAGAAATTGCTGGAATGGAGTGTGCAGATGTGGATAAGAAAGATAAGACTTGTAAGTCAGAGACATAGAGCCTTTTGTTGACTCTTGTAGTTTTTCCACCAGAAATTTCCAATCAGTGTTTCTCCTTGTTTGCTTTACAAAATATTGTTAATCTTCATTAACATTTTTAATGGGTAGGAGTGAACATAATTCTTATTGCTATGTCATTTTATATGTCCAACATCATTCCTAGCTTCCTTCTGCTCTGTGCAAACCAAAGATGAGCTAAAAAGGGTACTTGTGTACTTCTTTGTAGATTTATGAGTACCAGTGATGATGAAAAGGAAGACATTGAAGCAACAATGACGTATTATGGAACAACCTTTATCCAAGAAGCAGATTTTCCCTTAAATTTCAACCTAATTAACATGGAAAGTCTATCAGGCCACAGTATTTTTGAAGCTGTCAACTTGTGGATGAAAAACATGCCTGCAGGAAAATGGCCAAACTGGGCGGTAAGAGCTGTAGAGCAACTAGGAACAGCTTGCTCCTCTAGGTAACAGCTCCTCTTATGATGATAGAAACCTCGAGGGGAAATAGAAAAAAAAAAAAAGAAAAAAAGAAAAAGGAAAAAAAACCAACAAAAAACCCCTAAACCACACAAATCCAACCCACTGCCTTGTTAAATCAGTTAAGCAATTTCCCGTGTGCATGGAATTTTATAATGTGCATTTACCAGAATGATGTTTTGTTCAGGTTGGAAGCCCTAATGCTGCCCGGATTTCATCCAAGGTTGGGAAGGAGTATGTCAACGTTATGAACATGCTGCTTTTAACCCTCCCTGGAACTCCTGTGACTTACTATGGTGAAGAAATAGGCATGGAGAACATTGCTTCAGAAAACGTAAGTGAAGAGCACATCATCTCTGCTTCTGTTGTTCCTCAGTGCCGAGTAGCAGAACTTCCAAAAATACAAGAAATTTAGTTTTGTTAACCAAACCCAGTGTTTGTCACTTGTTTTTATGGCTTTCTGTGTTCCCCCTGGCACAACCACTGGACAGCATGTGGTGGGCATGGAGAGGTTGGGAGAGGTTTGTTGCAGTCACCTGAGGCAAGAGGAACAGAGTTGTGTTCTCCTTCCTCCCACAGAAGTACCCTAATCACTGTGTCAAAGTCCATTATTTCCCAGCTGCTATTTAAAATGAAATCAGAGTTCATGAGCTAAGCAGCTACAGTCACCATTCTACTCTGACCATGCAGAGGTGTGTGTCTGATCCACGGGTGTGCCTAAGGTACAAAGCTCTGAAGAAGAGATTTCCAGATAGGGGGCCATGGACAGACCAGTTTAGCATTGCCTGAAGTGGATTTTTCTTGTCAAATGGGTTTGTCTTTGAGATCCCTGTCTATAAAGGATGTAGGTAGCAGAGCCTGGGAAGCAGGTGCCTAGCTCACTTGGTCATAGCTCCACATAACCCATGGCAGGATGTTTGTTAGATCACAAAGTTTCCAGAAGCAAGTCTCTTGGAGGTGAAGGGATTCAAACAGTGTGCCTTTCACACTGGGATGACCTGCATAACTTAAAAGCTTTCATGTTCAACCCCTGGAATTTCTTCTCTTCTGTGATCATACCTGACCCCTGTTGTGTCTTGTTGCCTAAGGGGTATGAACACGACTGGAAAAGGTCATGACCAGAAGGGCCCAGCTCAGCTCTGCCTCTCCTGTGGCCATGTCTGTGCACCATGAGAACAGAATCTGATGGCAGGTGCTGCTTTCTCTGTGGAAAGTGACAGGCTCAGATGATATTTCCAACCATGTAGCTTACCTTTGTATCAAAGGGAGAGAGGTACTTGAAGAAGCACAGGATTAGCACCAGGTTTGTCTGGTTCAGGTGTGAGGAAATGATTCTCTGATTTAAAAAGAAACCTCATCTCCTCTGAGAAAACACCTAGGTCAAAGTATCTTCTGCATTTTCTTACTGCTGCTGATTACTGCTGACAGTGTGACACTCCTCAGCACAGTGCCTTGCCCTTGATTCCTCAGGATTTACTCTCTTCTAGTGGCTCCCCTGTGGCTCCTGGCTTTGCAACAGAGCAAACCCACCCTGCACTCAGTCCGGAGTAAGATTCCCCCATTAATGGCTGTCTTCAAAAGATGGGAGAATATTTTGTCAGGTTATAGCTTTTTAGCCCCAGCATTTGAAACACTTTAGATGAAGCTAGAGAGGTAAAGACGAAAGGGAGTGTTACCAGTGTTGAAAACTTGGCTGCTTTTTTTTTCCCCTTGCTTTTTCAGAACATGCTAAAAGGAGAAACCTGGTATTTATAATGTCACAAAGCAAAGTGACAATTTCTTTTGTTGAGCTGCTGTTCTGACAGATTGTATTGAAAAGTGCCCTTTATATGAAAAACAGTTTTCATGGAAAACAAACACTCAAAGTATGTGCAAAATATTTTATGCCCTCTCGTATCATTAAATGTAAGCGTCAGATCTTTTGGCAGCTCTTCAATAACAATGAGGAAGCTTTCTCAGAATTTTTTTTCCTGAATTCTTCAAGATGAGAACTTCAGACTTCAAACATCAACACTTTCTAATCAGCTAAAAGCTGGTTTTCGATAAAGTTTTTGTTCTTGGAAGCAATTTTCTCTTCCTAACACAAACAATCCTGTCCAAATGGTACCCCTTGCAAATGTGGGCTTAAAGATTTCTGGGGTGAAAAGTGTGAGGATTAGAAACCAACAAACACTGAATGGCCTTTACTAGTTGTTTACTGTTATTGTAACAGCTGCTCTTCTTAGGACTTGGGTATCATTACCTGCAACACTCAGGATTTATCAGAGTACCTGGGAGGAGAGACTGACCCCCATCCATTCTCCATTTCAGGAACTGTCTTAATTAATTCTCATTTTCTCTTTAGATTTGGAGCAGGATTACATCCTCATTAAATTTTAGCAGAAAGAATGCAATACTGAAATGATGATGATTTGGAAGATGTGAGAAGTGACATTCAAGGGACAGGTTTTTAATATTCTAATCACCCCCTTATTTTCTAGGTCACGTTGCCAGGGAAGTCCCCCATGCAGTGGGATGGTCAAGCTAATGCTGGTTTTACTGAAGGCAACAGTAGCTGGTTACCTGTTCACTCTGACTACCAGAGTGTGAATGTTGAAGTAGGTACCTATACTAATGGTCTCATCATATTTTAATGTATCTGTTTTGTGCTGATAACTTCTACTTGGTTGTAATTGGCAGCAAGAACAAACTCAAGGGAAGAAGTGCTGAATCCTCATGAATTTTATTAGAAAAGGAAATCCTTGCACCAGCAAGGAGCCTGCTTCATCTCTATTCATTTAGGCAGAGCAACTGTAATTATGGCTGATGTGGCAACTTGGCTATAACGTCCTTTTAATAATTTTAATGCTAATTAAAAAAATTACTACTTCATTTCTATTACTATAGAAAGCACTGGCTTTGTGACAAGAACTTAACACAGGTCATCTCTAACATAAATAGAGCAATGAATCAAACAGATTTTGCTCATCTACAGTGCTGACCTGAATTGAAGAGTGAAAAAATAAAATCTAAGGAATAATATCAAAACCAGAGCAGACCCTGTGACTTCAGTAGGTGACTCAATGAAAACAGTTCAGTGTCAAGCTCTGAAGGGCTGTGGCTTTCTCCTGGGTAAACAGTACTGTGAGCACACTATGGCAGGAACAGCACTGGGGCAATTCTGTCATGCCCAGCACCCTCTGTCTCTGCCACTCCACAAATGCCCATGAGAAAAAGCAATTTTCCAATGGAACTGGCAGACAAATTTGGACTGAGAATGTCCAAGACAGAATCTCATGGGTGTGTCTGCAGCAGGCTGTGGCTGTTAGAGGTATGTGGTGTTTCCTACATTCAGTGCAAACAAATGACCTCCTAATGCTGCCTGTTGCAGATGCAGATGTCCTGGTCCAACTCCAGCCTGGGTTTGTACAGAGAGCTGATTCTGCTCCGCAGCAGAGAGCTCCCCATTCAGAGGGGCTGGATGTGCCACATCTGGAATGACAGCAACATCTTTGTCTACGTGAGGGAGCTGGATGGGCTGGACAGAGCCTTCATGATGGTCCTCAATTTTGGGCAGAAATCAACAATAGACTTGAAAGCTCTGGTTCCTACCCTTCCATCTGAAGCTGTGGTAAGACTAAGTACTAATGTCAGCAATGCTGGTAAAGCTGTCCATACCAAACTGATTGAAACTGAAATGGGAGAAGGCCTGGTCCTTGAATATAAAACAGCAAATCCTGTTCATACTATGGAAGCTTTTCAAGGAAAATGTTTTGTGGCAGAAAAAGCTTGTTACTCCAGTGCCTTCAATTTACTCTTTGTGAACTGCTAAGAGCAGGGGTGGGCTGCCCAAGCTTTCCTGTGAGTTGAGAAAATGTTGGCTTCAGGGAAATGCTGAACATTTTCAGGTTTCTTTAGCTTCTAAAACTATTTGTGTACAAAGGAAACACTTTGAAAAATAAAAGAGAGATGTAATTGTTTTGCATCTGTGTTGGTGATTACAAAGTATGGTATGGACTTCCCCCTTAGGGCCTGTGGAGAGGAAAAGTAAAGCCAGCCTAACAAACTGCAGCTGAAGTGTGTGTTATTTTTGTGAGGAAAGAGAACAGTTGCTTTCTGGGTGTTGCCCCTTACACTTGCTAGTCATTAACAGCTCCAAATCCAAAGCCTTTGGCAGCTCACAGAGACTTCTTTTAAAAAGTCTGTAGATTTATAAAACTTATTCTGAAGAGTGGTCCTGTAATTGTTAATAATAGGTAAAAGCAAGCAAGACTAATATATGAAGTTGTGATGGCTCATCTCTTAACTGTAATGGCACTGATCAGCCTCAAAGTTAGTCAGAAAAAGAGCAAAATACAGGATATCTGATTCTCCACCCAGGACTGTATCTGATTGATTCTCCTCCTCCCCCTCCCCAAGTTAGAATATATTTGCATTCTCTTATTTATTTTTCTATTCTGTGGTTGAGGAGAAGGTGTTCACTTTTCATACAAACAGCTATCTGCTCTGAAGTTCTTCAGGTGGTCAGTGTGTTTATTAGCTATTTGCAGGATTTCGTGGGATGCTGCAGATGGCAAACTTCCTCCAATTCTTTGCTCAGAAAAGCAATATGTCTTGCCACCTGAAATAATGAAAATATTGTGTTAAGAAAACAAACATAGGCCAGCTATTCTAATATTCTTCAATATTT
>JAOEGS010016834.1:0-11930 GCA_025447755.1 Corythornis vintsioides | reverse complement strand
GAACTAATGTCAGAACCAGGGGAATGGTCTGAAGTTGCAGCAGGGGAGGTTTAGATTGGATATTAGGAAGAAATTCTTCACTGAAGAGAGTGGTTGGGCCCTGGAACAGGCTGCCCAGGGAGGTGGTGGAGTCACCAACCCTGGAGGTGTTTAAGAGACAAGTTGCCATGGTGCTGCAGGACATGCTCTGGGGGAGGCATGGAGTGGGTTATTTGTGTTTCTCTAATGGCTGGGTATTTAGGTTTGTTTTTGTTGTAGGTGTGGTTGGACTCAGTGATCTGGGAGCTCCTTTCCAACCAGGATTATTCTGGGATTCTGTAAATCCTCCAATGCTAAGCCACTGGCCTTGTTACAGTGGATGCCAGGATCCCATGCAAACAGTTGTTTGCAGCTCGGAGGCAGCACTACTTCCTCTGCTGCCTGTATTTTTAGCCTTGGAGCTGTGACAGGCCTACCACAGTAATATTGTCATCATAATTGGGACAGCCTGGAATGTGTGTTTGCATAACATTGGCTACTTGTCATAGCAGGTGCTATAGTCAGTGGGGATAAAGGGATAATTCACCTCTTCCTCTGACCCATTTCAGTCACTTCTGGTAGGATAAGGTGAACCTCCAGTCACTAAAGCAAATTCTTGCCTTCTCAATGCCACAAAGAGATAGGGGAACAACTGATTTGAACCCACAGCTCTTTTGATTGCAAAGAATGGGCTTTTTTCTTGGTGTCCATCAGTAAAGGTGATAGCAGAATTAAACTCCATTCAAGGAAGGAAAGGACATCTGGATTTGGTGTGCTTTTTTTCCTGCTCTGAATTGGCCCTATGGAAAACTGAACAGTACTGAATGAGTCAACAGTTAGGAAACTTATTCAAGTATCAGAACGAACAGATAACAATATTACTACAGGAATGAACCTTTCAGATTGTGTGAATGGGAAATCACATGAATTGGAATCTGGAAAGACAAGATCAATGGGGTAAATTTGGTATTACAGCAGTGGTGTCTGTTCTGGGTCAGTGGCTGCTCCATGTGTTGTGCCAATGGCCACTCCATATAGGACACTTTTGAAATACCAAATTAAAGTCTTTGGACTTTTTGTGGCAAGTGGAAAAAAAACCAAAACAAAACAACAAATTGTAATTGACCAGATTATGTAATGGTCAAAGCAAAGCAAAGATGGAACTTTCCCATTTAAAATTAAATCAAATGCCTTGTAATGTGACACAGATAAATACTTGACAATTACAGGATGCAACATCAGTGCCCATAGGGAAATGCAGAACACTATATTTCTAATGCCAGATCCTCGAGAGGCTATTTATTTAAATTGCATGAAGATTTACACTCCACTAATCTCATTATGAACCATGCATAGGAAACATGGGTTGAAGCACATTAAAAGCTACAATTGGACCTGAAAAGATTCTTACATTCATAAGGAGCTTCTGTTAAATAAAGGTAGCAAGACACTTTGTATTTTGCAACACCTGGCTCCAGAAGGTAATGCTGTTAGAAAACATTTAATGCTGTTAGACCTGTTTAATGAGCCATTTATCTTCCAAGATTCCCTTTCCAAATGAAAGCCATCATTAATACCTGTCAGATCCATATAAACATATTCACCTTTCACATCTTGTGTCCTGCCTGCATTATAGCTTGTGTGTTCTGAATTTGTGTGTCTGAGGGTGGTCAATTAAGTGGCAAAAGAAACCTTTTCTCCTAAGGCAATGATAGTGTTTTCCTCTGAGTGTGCTTCACCACTGCTCTCATTTCTGCTTTGTGAGAAAGCTGTGACAGAGAGGTGAACTCATGTGTGCAAATTCCCCAGCAAGACATTAAAAAATCCTGCACCTATCTGAAGGGATTGAGGAGCTGCTCCCATCTTTATTTTATTAGCTGTCCATCACCATTTGAGGACAGCACTTCACCCACAGTTGGCTTCAGGTAATACTGATGTTTTTGAGAGAGCTGTCAGGTGGATCTGTCCTCATCAGCATACATAGGCAGCTCAGACTGCTTCAAAGCTGGATCAGAGCATGGATCAAAGAGTTGTGCTTTCCACCTGGTGCAGAGAGGCTGAGGAGGTCCTCCCACAGGTAGGCAAGTTTCAGCACAGAGAGTGCTGGAACATGAAACACCACATACCTGATGTGTCTCCTCATTACCTGATCCATAGATCAGGGCACGTGCCCAGCCACCCAGTTGTGATTAGGGCAGCAAATACTGAAGTTCCTGTGGGGAGAACCACCACCATCCATGTCCTCACTCAAGGACAGGGACCTGGCAGGTCTCACGTGGCAAGTGTGAAATTCACCCCCCTGTTTTATCAGTCTTTCTTCTAGCCTTTGCTGTGGCTTCTCTGCTTCTTGCCCAGAGTCCACCTCATGGTCTGCTGGTGACCACAGAGCTGCTGACCCACCATGTGTGGCCTGAGGGCTTTGAAGCTGTGCTGAACCACACTGGGGACAGGTGATGAGCAACTGTTATCTGGCAAAAAAAAAACAGACCACACACCATGGATGTACTTACACTGGAGCACTGCTGTTCAATCAAGAGGTTGTACCACAATATTTTTTCATCAAGGGAAAAAATAGATAAAGAGTAAAGAACAGAATAGTAAAGAATAGTACAGTAAAGAATTTTTCAGCAAAATAAGTTCATTCTGCTAATGTAGAAGTATATAAAATAATCCAAATACTTTGGGCTTTGGTCCCTTATTTTACTCTCCTGGTTCTTCCCAGCCCATAGCTTCTTGCTGCTCCTTGGGAAGTGAGCTAGTGGTGTCAGCACGACTCTGATGGGCAGGAGGTGCCCCCAGTGACAAACACGCCTGCAGGGAGTTTCAGCATTGGCAGTGTCAGCACAGAGTGACATGGACAAGGCTACTCTGCCAGCTGGCATTCTGGCATCTGCAGGACACCCTCAGTTGCAGAGCTGTGGTGTTGCCACTGGCCTGAGGGTGGTAGCACTGCACAGCTCAAGTGCTACCACCCTCTGCTCGCTGGAAGGGAGCAGTGATGGAGCTTCTGATGCTCCCGAGTAGCTGAGGAATCACAGATTCTTTGGAATAAATGGTGAAAACTTTGCTACCAAAAGAGTTTCACTAAAAATAGCCTTTATTTTTTATACTGCTCGTTCCTGAATCCAGGTTTTCTTCTCTTGCTTTGTACAGGAGGATGCTTCTCTCTACCCTCCTCAAGCTAAGGTAAAAATAGCTGTGGCTACTTCATTTCTTGTGAGGAAAAGGATGAAGAAGAGGTGAGGAAGGGCAGCATTCGAGATGAAGAGGAGCTTCTGCAAAAGCATCTCACTTTCTTAGACCCTAAAAACACTGTGCCACCCCAGTGCAATCCACCAGTGGCACTTCTGGGCTTCTGCTTTGCCAGGTGATGATCCTTCTGGTGTGGCAGCCACAGGCTGTCAGGCAGTGAGTTCCTGCCCTGGGGTACATAACAACCACAGACAAGTGACCCTACCAGGGTGGTGTCATGGGCAGCTTCCAGACAACTCTAGGTCACTTTCAACTGGAATTCTAGTCTAGTCTAGTCTATATTTCAAAGCACTTTGGGAAGCCTAAGAATAGTTGGTGTTGTGAAATCTTCTGGAGTACAGATGTGTCTCCATTTTGGAGTTGTATGGGTGAAAACTGGTACCTGAATTTTACTGAAAGGAGGAAAAGTGAGGCCACAGCTTAAGGGCACTGGCTGCACTAATGCTAGGGTTACTGTTCCTCAGCTTGTAGTTCCAAGCAAGCTCAAAGCCTCCACCTGTCATTTTATTTGGGCTTATGTATTCTAGAGCTAAAAAAAAATAGGTTTGGGCTGCTGACATTAGTCACCTCTTTTTGTCTCCTGTGACACTGACAGCTCTGTGTCCATCTCTGTCCTGCTCTTACTTTGAATTGCATTTATTGTAATCTCTTAAACCAGAATAATGTGACCACAGGCAAGTGGCTTTGCTGCTCCAAGCCTCAGTTCTCCCATAGGTGAAACAAATCTACTGATGCTTACCCAGCTCTGCAGGGCTGCAAAATCTCCAGCTGGCTGTTCAAGAGGCAGCAGTGTGATTACAATCACCCAGCTCAAATACCCTGTGCTCAGTGGTATTTCTTTGCCTGCCTCTGACTGCAACAGCTTTCAAACGCTGCCATGCGTGCACTTGCTGGATTTTTTCCTCCTTCCCCATCCTGTTCTCGTTGCTCTTTCCTTTCTTGCTGCCTTCCTTCCTCTCCCTTAGGCCTTACTCGAGAAAATCTGCCTTCTCTATTGACCCATTTTCCTCCCCTGCCGTTTGGTTCTGGTTTGTCAGCTCCTTTCCCTTTGTTTTCCCTTTCTTTTTCCTTTCCCTTCCTTTCCCTTTGCTCTTATGGGTAGGTACTTAACCACCATCCTCTTTCCTACTCCCCTCAGCCACGACTCTTTGTCTAGAAAGAGCCGCAGGCTATTTCTAACCTCCCTCTCTCCTCAGAGCCCTGGAGCAATCAGCTCACTTTCATCTCTCAGCAGGAGGCTGCCTCACCACCACCCGCTGCTGCTGGGCTGGGGCTGGGCTGGGAACTGGGTGCTCCTGCTGGTGGCACTGCCACTGACTCACCACCTAGCCTTTGGCGAGCCACATGCCCTCCCTCCTCCCCTAGTTTTAAAATAGGAGAGATAATTATGCACTTGCCTCATATGGGTGTTGTAAAAATTTAATTACTGCTTGTAAGATGCTATCTAAGAGTGAAATGTGTCTTCATCTCTCACTGAGGTGGCTGTGACCACTGCAATCCACTCAAAATCCTGGTCCTCCTCTCCTCTTGACTTCCTTTTCTGTCCTCACCCACTGCCTTGCTCTTCCTTTTCCCCCTGCTATGACTGACACGACCTGTCTGAGCCCCCCTCCCTCCTGTTTGCTGTGAAGATGGCAGAATAGGCAGCACCTGAAGAAGCTGCAGTTAACCCTTCTGGATGTGGACCTGCATCTGGAAAAAGAAAATAAAAAGAGAAATAAAGGTCATTTTAGATCAGGGCAATCTGAATGACCTGTAACTCAAAGGGAATAGAAAAGTAGTGGGTTGGGTTGGTTTTTTTTTTTATTCTTGACCAAAATCTTTGTCTTTGGGGTTTATTTGTCAATTTTTGAGCTAAAGTTACAAAAGAGCATGAGGATGGAATAAGATGTGTGAGTAGAAATTGTTTGCTGCTCAGCCATGGAGAGGCTGCTGCCTGTCCATAATGCATGCACTCTAGACCCATAAGCATCAGGCATGATTTAATAGGCTATAAAATCTTACATCATGATGCCACTGGAACTACTGAAAATAAAAGCAGATAAATCACAGTTCTGTGCAACAAGCTGTACTAGTGCTGCCCTTTTTTTTCCCTGTGTTGGGGTCTCATTCTGCTTTTGGCTGAGTGTGCACTGCTCTCATTCAGCCTTGAGCTGAGTTTCCTTTTTCCCTTTTCCTTTTCCAAGCTCAAGTTTCCATTTCATCCCACTGGCTTTGCAGTTGTGAGCTCACATTGCTGTAAGTCCTGACCCTGGAGGGTGAAAAAACTCAGAAGAAAGGTGCTGAGTTTCCACAGGCTTGGAGCAGCAGTACCCAGGTTTGTTTTTTTTCCCAGCAATACTGGGCAATCATAAGCAGCCTGACTGCTGTTGCTGCTATAAAGTCCTTCCTCACATTAGATGATGAGCATTAAATCCACCAGACAATGTTTATCCATCAGGAAAACCATTTGTGTCACTCTTTGACTGCCAGCATGATCCAGAGTTCCAGTGACATGGATGATGGAACGTGCACCACAACTCCAAGCAGGCACAACAGCTGGAACCCTGTCACCCTGTGGAGAAAATGATGCTGAAGAGGGAGGAAGGGGGTGGTGAGCCTGTGAAAATGCTGCTCCTAGGATATTGAGGGAAGTTTGCATCACCTCTGCAACTGAGGTAAGTGATCTAGAGCATTAAAAACCAGCCTCAGTACATACCAAGTGTGAATTGTTCTGGTCCTACCTGACAGAGGATTTTGAGCTCTGTGCCTTCAGTTTCTGTTTTCTGTTTATTTTGGTTGAAAACCCTTTGCAGTAACAGAATGTGGCTTGATGGTTTTTCTGCTTTGACCTTGACTTTCATCATATATCCTATTACTCCTTCATTTTCCTGGTTTGAATTGTGTAATTACATCTGAAATAAGAAAGCAGGGGGGAAGGAGAAAAATAACAATGAAAGGAAGTAAGTAAAGAGAAGAAAGACATTTTCAACTGGGGGAGAAGTTTGAGAGATTTGTACTTTACTTTGTTTTTTACAAACTTTTAGTTTGATCTTGTACTTTACAAGACAAAATCCAGAGGTGAGCTAAGAGACTGTGGCCACATACAGTTCAAAGGATCTCCCAAAGTAATTTTCCCCCTCAAATTATTGTGACTTCAGCAACTAACTCGTTAGTTGGAATTCCTGAGGTGGTCAATATTGACACACAGGGTGCTGTGCTGAACTGTGCAAGAACAGAGTGTGAAGGCATAGCCTGAAACAGCAGCTGGGGATTGGCACCTCTCTTCCAAAAATCCCATTTTTTGGTAACCTTTTTTTTTTTGCTTTCCTCCTTCCCTGGTGGTTTTGCACAGCCCGAGGAGCTCTGCCTGCTCAGGGAATGAGCTCATGCCCATGGCAGACTCTTTGTGGCACTGAGCCCCTCAGTCCTGGCTCAGGCAGCACGAGCTATTGGGTGGCATGGCCCTGCCCTGGCACTGCCCATCCTTGGGTGATGCCAGGAAGTTCCTCACATATCTGCAGAGATTTACATTCCACTGAAACAACCACCTCTACCAAAGTAGGTCAAGTGGGGAGGTCTCGCCCAGTGCAGGCCAGTGTCTTAGCCCATCTGTTCCAGTGCACCTCTGTGCTGGAGATCTTCTCTCTGCACACTCCCCTCTGCTCCTCTCAGCTCTCCCAGGCTCAGAAGCTGTTCTCCCTCCTGCAAAGAGCCTCTGATACAACCTGCCTGGCCTTGCCCTTCTCCACATGGGCAGACATCCCTCTTCTGCTTTTAGTCCTTTGCTCTTGTATGCCTGGAGGCTCTTCCACACGTGCTGCTGAGGCAGGGTTTTGTGTGTTCAGGGCAAGGAGCAGCACCTGGCTAAGCCTCTCAGCTCTTGAGGAGCAGGCACGAGGGCTACTGGGATGAGCTGAGGGGAGAGGCTTCCCTGGTCACTTTGAGGAACCACAAGATTCCAGTTGAAGTTATTCCTGCCAATCTCCACCTGCTTGCAGCGTGGTGAGGGGAACTGCTCTGGATTTGTGCCATGTCACAGAGCTAAAGGCACAGCAGAGGAGGGTGTGCAGTGACCTGCACAGCAGCATGGGATGGGGTGCTTCTACAGGGGTACTTCTACAGCTTTGCTTTGAGGCACCATACTCAGAACACTGGAGGGGTAGACAAGGACTAGGCTGTAACAGCCCCTTGGTGCTAGTGTTGCTCCACTGGGGTGTAAGAGGGACCCATGGTCTGGTGCAGTTTTTGGGTTGAGCTATTAGCAGCTTGGTGTCACTGGAGCTGGTGCTCTCAGGAGCTCTGTCAGGGCCACTTGCTGCCTCATTTGCACGTGCTGCAACATGAAAGCATGTAGCAGGAGCAGCACTGTCAACACATGTCTAAGCAATGACTTGTGCAATGAAGTCTGCTTTCCAAACATGACTATAGGCTCATCTCAGAGGACACTGCATGGCTTTGAACAGCACAGTGGTGGTAAATCAGCCCAGTCCTCAACCTCCCTCCCCCTTTCTGCCAGCACAATAGTCACAGCAGTAGAAACCTTCTACCAAAATCACACAAATCCTATTCAGAGAGCCAGCCCTGAGCCACTGGAAAGGAGCTCCATGGAGAGGCACCTTGGAGTCCTGGTGGACAGTAAGTTCTCCATGGGACAGCAATGTGCCCTTGTGGCCAGGAAGGCCAATGGTCTCCTGGGGTGCATAAAGAAGAGTGTGGCCAGCAGGTCCAGGGAGGTTCTCCTCCCCCTCTACTCTGCACTAGTGAGATCACATCTGGAGTGTTGTGTCCAGTTCTGGGCTCCCCAGTTCAAGAGGGACAGGGAAATACTAGAGAGAGTCCAATGGAGAGCTACAAAGATGATGAAGGGCCTGGAACATGTCTCTTAGGAGAGCCCTGGGGCTGTTTAGCCTGGGAAGGAGAAGACTGAGAGGGGATCTTATGAATGTTTATAAATATCTGCAGGGTGGCTGTCCAGGAGAAGGGGCCAGGGAAGTTCCACCTCAACATGAGGAAAAGCTTTCTTCACTGTGAGGGTGCCAGAGCCTGGCCCAGGCTGCCCAGAGAGGCTGTGGAGTCTCCTGCTCTGGAGACTTTCCAACCCCACCTGGATCTGTTCCTGTGTGGGCTGCCCTGGGTGCCCCTGCTCTGGCAAGGGGTTGGGCTTGATGATCTCCTTATCTCCAGAGGTTCTTTCCAACCCCTACCATTCTCTGGTTCTAAGTGACTTTTATTGTATTTGCTCAAACATTGGAAGACAAAAATAAAGTTAGTAATAGAAATGAAGCCAAGAAGAAGCAAGCACTAAATGAGTCAGTTAGGTTGTGTTGGGGAAAGATAAAAGAAAGGAAAAGATAACAGTGGAGAAACAGCAGAACGAGTTAATGCTGACTGAGCACTGGAAACTAAGAAGTGCCTTTGCAAATACAAAAGGGAAAGAGAAAATTCTACCAGGAACAAAGTCTCTTTAATGAAAGCAAAGTCACTGATCATTGCAATGTCTGAGGTGCTGAAGCTAGAAAACCAGCACACAAAAAAAATATCCAAACCTTGGCTTTTGGCTGCATGGAGATTCCCAACCAACCCCTTCAGGGAAAAGGCTCCAGCATCTTTTAGGGAACATATGAAACAAAATAGTCTAGCTAGTCTAGCTGGTGAGAAAGTGCAGGTAGGCAGGCTTTGGGAGTCTTGTGGCAGTAAAACAGGTCCAGGTGAAGAGAATCAGTCCAAACTTGTATACAGCTGCACCTCATTGTGGACAGAAAATGAAACCCCCAAGTGGAAAGGTTGTTTTCCCTCCTTTTCTTCAGGGCTTGCTCTGTTTTCAGGATCAAAATCTAGAAAATGCAGAAAATACATGCTCACAAAGCCAGATTTCCAGGACACTGTGATGAGAAAGAACACACTTCTGTGTATGCTTTTTCTCTCGCTGCTGCTGTCCCCTCAAATGCCACCCAAGAGCCTTCAGCAAGGCAGGAACCTGGCATCACTTCACCAGCTAGAGTGACCTTTGGCCTAGGTCAGTGTTGCCACCACCTAGCTGGGCAGAAAGTTAGGGGAATTCTGGCTAAGGTGTCTCTGTGGGATCATAAACCCTGCTATTATCTCAAGGGTCCTCCCTGGAGATAAGTTAAGCAGTAGCCTTGGGGTGAGAGGGAAGAAAACTAGCTGGGAGCCTGTTCAAGGTTTCTTGTGAGCTAATGGACTTTCTGCTCTGCACCTCCATGCAGTGTGGATCTCAAGGGGAGCTGACAGCTGGAGAAGCTTTTCCTCACATTTCCAGAGTAGCTGTCCTGCATCCACAGGCCATCCTGCTCTCCAGATCTGGTAGAGTTTTTCTTCTCCTGCACAAAGCAGCAGCCAGGCCCATGTCATCTGATGTCTCGAGAGACTGAAGTAGTGAGAGGAACAGTGAGAAATCAGGTCAGAGAAACAAGGGCAGAGCCAACAGAGGAGCTATATATTACAAGGCATTTGGTCCAGCTTGTTCAGAGATACTCTCCAAGTCACTGTGCATATTGTGAGCATGGCTGAGGCACAGCTGCTTCTGTTGGCAAGGGCAGAGCCCAGGGTGGTGTGGCAGAGCCCAGGGTGGTGTGGCAGAGCCCAGGGTGGTGTGGCACGTGTGCTTTGTCCAGCCACCTTTCCTTCCCCAGCCTTGCTACAGCAGCTTCAATGACTTGACTTCTGGCTGGAAAG
Organism: Corythornis vintsioides; assembly: GCA_025447755.1. NCBI lineage: Eukaryota > Metazoa > Chordata > Aves > Coraciiformes > Alcedinidae > Corythornis > Corythornis vintsioides. The sequence continues at coordinate 1,982 of JAOEGS010016834.1, read as the reverse complement.
GTGCTGCACTCAGCCTGTGACCTACACTGCTGATCTCCCCACCCTTTTGAGTTACCATCACATTTAGTGGAGTAGTGGGAAAAAAAAAAAAGACCAGAAGGAGCTGTAGGAAAACAGCTCTAAACCAGATTTGTCTGCTAAGATGAATCAAGGTTTGTTGGGCCATTAAAAGTGGGAGGAGCAGCAGATATGAGTGACCCCAGAAAAAACAAGATGTTGAAACTCCAGGCAGAAAAATGAGACAGGACACACACAGCTTCACCAGTCCACAGAGAAAACCAGAATGCAGTTCAATACAAGAGCAAACTGAGCAGTAAGAGACCCAGCTCTGATTCACAGCAATGGCAGGTGGCAAGTTTTCCATCAGCTTTTGAGGCAGCTTGGAGGCAAAGTACACCGTGGTGGGGCCTTGGCTGTGTGCATCCAGGATCCCTAAATGGGCTGAGGTGATGACATTGGATGGGAGGCAGAGGAGACTGACAATGATAGAGTGGCTGCAGGGATTGATGAATAAAAAGAGATAAAAATGGCAACAGCTAGGAAAAGAAGTGATACCCAAGTGCAGGGCACAGGCTGCTAGAGGGGAGACAAAATGTTTAGGGGAGTGCAATATGTTGTGATAAACAGAAGGAATTGGGTGAATCTGGACAAATGAAAATATAGGTGAAATATCTTCCTGACCTTGGGGCTTCCTGGACTCTCTGAAAGAGAGGTGGAAACCCCATTACCTGAGGTGTTTCAAACGGAACCAGATAGAGACCAGGCTGGTGCTGTAAATCCTCCAGCAGCAGGGAGCTGACATAACAGGTCTTTTTCATGTCTAATGTCTACATTGAATGTCAGGAATCACAAAACCCCAAGCGCCGCGGCACCATCCCTGTCGCACTCGCTGTTCTTGGGGAGCCCCTTCTGCCCCGGGGCTCGGCATCCTCAGCAGCAGACACCGGGGGTACGGCTACGGGCAGGGGGGGCTGCGCTCCCGGGCACGTCCAGGGCTCGCATCCCGCCAAAAAAACCAAAACATCCAGCACAACGAAACCTGTTTGGTTGGTTGGTTTTATTTTGAGGGTAGATATACACGAAGCTGTGCCGAGCTACTTGTCACCCGCTCAGGGCTCGGCGGGCCGGGCGGGAAGGGACAGCGAGGGGACGGTCGCGGAGCGAAGGGACGGACACGGAGGGAAGGGACGGATGCGGAGCATCGTGACGCCCCCGCCCCGGACTTCCCGTGCCCCGCGGTAACCAGAGACTCATTTCCTGGTCGGGGCTCTTAAAGGGGCAGCCGCGGCGGCGCAACAAAGGCCATTGTGCTGCCCGCCGTCCGGCGCTCCAGCCGCTGCCGTCCCCCTCTGCCCTCGCCCCCGCCATGTTCGCCTGTCCCGCTGCCCGGCGCTGGAGGCCGGGACTGGCTCAACGCGGATTCCGCCCCCCGTGTCAAAAGCCACTGTGTAAACCGAGGCGACCCCATTGCGCCTCTGTAGCCGGACCGCAACGGCACCCGCAGCCGCCGGCGGCTCGGCGAGGGGAAGGGGAAGGGGAAAGGGGGTGTCGGCGGCGGCCGCTCACGCCGGCAACCATCTCCTGCCGGCGACCATCTCCTGCCGGCGCGGCCCCTTTAAGGGGCGGTGCGGGCTGCCGGGAACCCACGTCAGTTTCGGCCCCGAAACTCCGGATCAATGAGCGGCTCGGGGAGGGAGCGGGGCGGGGCGCAGCGCCTTGGCCAGGCCAGGCCAGGCCAGGCCCGGCCCCCCCACACCCCCCCCCACCCCAACACCACCGCCGCCGCCTTTCGGTTTCTCTCTTCCAGAAAGGAAAACACCGGGCCGGGAGCGGGGCCGCGCCGGGAGCGGGACCGCGCAGGCAGCCGCCGCCGCCGCCTCCTCCTCCCCTCCCCCACCACCGCCGCTCTGCCCGGCGGCCGCCCCCCCCCCCCCCCCCTCCCCCCCCCCCCCCCCCCTCCCCTCCCCGCACACAAAAACACC
>JAOEGS010016833.1:34215-56843 GCA_025447755.1 Corythornis vintsioides | reverse complement strand
TCCCTTCCAGCCCTAAACATTCTATGATTCTGTGAGACCGTCCGATCCCTCAGCTTTATACTATGATGTCTATGGGCTGGAATCTCTCATTGGTCAGTCTGGGGTCATCTGTCATGTCTGGTCCTCCCTGCAGGTGAGGCCTTTCACTTTCTGCACCCCTCAGTGTGTTACACAAGATCCAGCAGTGGCCTTGTTCTGCACACCAGTCCTTGGTAGTAACTGTAAACATGAGGTGTTGTCACTGCTGGGAGCAGACACTAAAAACATGCTGCTAACTTCAGACAGGGCAGATACAAGAACTGAGCTGAAACGTAAAATCACTGAACAGAATTTGTTCTGTTCTCACTAAACCAGGACAAATGTCCCAAGATAGATCCCTGTGGTCTCCCACTTGTCACTGTCCTTCAGTTAGAGTGCGACACATTTGTCACTGCCCTGTGAGTTTTAAGATCCCAGAGGTACTACAGAATCTCTGCAGAGGGAGCTAACTATTTGTTTAGTTGCAGGATTTCTGGGAGACTGTTTTTGATTCCATTCCAAAAGTTTAGCTGACTAGATAAATGTGAATCCATCCAAATGCCTTCCCTGTGGCAGATGCAGGTGACCAGAACTATATACATAGATCTATCATGAATCCGTGCTGCTCGAGTGGGATTTGATTCTGGTTGCATTGAGTAGCCTGTAGTGAAAGGTGGAATCTAAACAACTAGATTTCATTCTGCTTTAGAAATAGTGTGGATTTGTAGCTGAAGGATATTTCAGAGAGATGGTTGCATTGTGTAGTCATTGGCACACACTATGCTGTTCTTTTCAATTTTTGCTTGCTTTTAGGACTTCTGTTTTAGAATTCATGTACTGCTGAAGTCTTAATTCTGTATTATTTCTTAATCTGTATTAGAAAATATTCTGGGGGAAAAAAAAAAAGATTATTTCAGCATTCATGTTATTTTTCACTTTCTGCAGCAATAGCTCTGTTCTCCCTTTTAATGATTATTGGAGTGTCTGTTAACAAACAGATCCATCTGCTCCTTCTCGAGATGAATGGCTTAATGGCACTAATTTGATTTGAAACCAGAGCTTGTGCACCACATTTACCTTTTTATTGTTTAGACCCACTTGTTGATATGTTATGTAACTAAGAGGCAGGCAATCTACATGTGCTTTGCAAAATATTTTCTGAGCATGCCATGATGATCACATACTGCATGAACAAAACAAGAATTGTTATGAAACTGTAGTTGTTTGAGACCTGATGCTCAGCTGGCTCCCATTTTGCAGCTATCCATCATAACAAAACCATAGAAGGCTTTTTGAAAAGACATACACTCCCTGCTACTTTTCCCCTTTCTAACCATTGTCAAGAGTTTTTAATTTCCATCTATGATTAGTAATTCACTCAGCTTCCTTTTGGGAGTTTAAGGAAGCTCATTAGTTCTAAGCAGTGCTTAGTATTGTAGGGGATGACAATATAGTATTGGTGTAACTTTCTAATCCTTTAGCTATCTCTTGGCTGTCTCTGTGTGTATGGAAATGCTACATTCAGAAAGGAGAGTAAGAGAAACATTTTTATTCAAGAAAGAAGGATTAATACTGGGTCAGGTGAGAGAACAACTATTAGGGCAAAACAGAGAGCACTTTTTTTTTAATATGCATTAAATTCTTGGTGATAGCTGGTAATTATTGCTTGAGATCAGAGGTCTGATTAAAGAGTCCACGAGGTGACACAGTGCCTTTGAGTGTGGGTTAATGGGGCTATCTAATCCCTGTCAGTGAAGGAGGTCATAAGGATTTGTGAGAGATGCAGAAGCTGACCAAGAATGAAGGCCACAACAAAATTGTGAGAATGACTGAAAGAGAAATTGTGTTTCTGTCATGGGAAAAGAAACAAATTGAATAAATTTTCCTTAGTGTCCTGAGAGAGCTTCTGAAATGTTTTAGTTGCTACAATACAACAGTTCCTGTATTTTTTGGTCTGCAATTTAAAGAAAATAATAGGAAAGACATTCTGTTATCTCTAGGAGTCTTGATTGGTATAAGATCTAAAATAATGGAGATGTATTTAGCTGTTTTATTACTTTAATTGTTGTAGAATATAAAGGATTCAACTAGGACTATGTGAATCCTATGGCGTAACATTTCTCTCTGCCCTCTCTTCTGTAGCAGTTGGACACTCCATCCATTGCTGCAAACTATGGCTGTGAGGCACCTAAGAAAATGGGCCAACTTCATCCCTGTAGTATCTCTACTGAAACCAATAAAATTAACTGTTGGGTGAGCTTTTCTATTGTGTGTAGCCCATAGAATTACTTCACTAGTTGATAAGGACTTAATTAACTGACTCAGAATTTTCAGCATAGTTTCACTTCAATCAGCTTTTCTGCTGATGGGTAACATATGTGAACAGTGACCATGTATTGCTAAACTCAGTATTTTTTCTTTCTTGCATGACATTGCTGTAAATATCTAAAGCATAAAAGGATATATCATTTAATCTCATGTGAACTTTCTGTCCTTCTGTTCTGCTCCTCACAGAATCATTTTGGTGCATTCTGTCCAGCCAACGTAGAAATGTGAGGTAAAAGAATCTTTAGCCTTGATGGGAGAACAAGTAATACCCATTAGTGTTAAGGGAATTTCAGCATATGCCTTGAGGTTTCCCTAGAGATACTATAGAAATTTAATTGAGGTCATCATTAATTTTGATCCTTTTCTTCAGCTGAGACTTCAAGCTAAAACAACAGCCTGTACTTTGAAATGCCTCATTTCTGTATTCCAACTGTCTTTTCATTAATTCATTTTATCCCAGATTAAAAAAAAAAAAAAAAAAAAAAAGATATTTGAAGGGAATGGAATCAGTGGAAATGCGTAGCATACTTCTGGGCTTGTGTGAGGACTGTGTGGCACCCTGGGTAGTTAGTGTGGCACCAGTTAGACTGGTGGATTTGGCTGCAGTGATTTGAAACTTTCCTGTTCCCAGTTTGCTCTGCTCTTCTGCCAGACATCACTGCCTTCTTGGCAGAAGTGGGAGAATGGCCAGTCCAACCAGTTCAGCACTTCACATGGCTGCTGGGCACTGTTGGGCTGGGATGTCCCCTGTGGTTGCTAAGGAGCAGTCACATCTGCTCTGGCAGAAAGAGTTCAGAGGGGTGTATTTGGAAGGAAGAGCAGCTGACTCTTCCAGAGTCCTTTAATGTACTTCTGCTATAGTAAAGAAAAAAGAACGTTCTTAATTTGGGTTGGCAAATCTGAGCTAACTAACTCAAGGACAGCAGAGTTAGATAATAAAGTTGAAAGTAGAAGTGCTAAAATTTACAGCTGTGTTTGGAAAAACAAAATGTCTGGCAGCTGAAAAGAAAAGCAAGTTGACCTAGTTCTCGTTGTTCTGTTATCACTTGTTAGTTTAGATGGGTTCATCAGAGTGAGAGCTGTTGGGCTAAGACTGAGAATGTTTTGTTTTGCTTTTTGTTTTGACAATATACATGTACATTGGAAGAATTGAATTTACTTCGTTTATGGTGAAGTTTTTTGACTTTTTGACTTCACATTGTGTAAGAATCTCTTTGAGTAGAAAATATGTAATAGGTAAAGGTCTTTAAAATAGCAAATAGATAAAAGCTCATAGAGAAAATGAGAAAGCAAATCAATTCAAATTAGGGCTATGAATTTCAAGGAAGGGTGTAACTAATTACTGGAACAAAATGCTGTGAGAACTGATAGATTTTCAGTTTTCATGTCTTCACATCTGAACTGTTTCCCTGGGAGATATGTTTTAGCACAGCAGAAGTTGTGTTTTAGTCAAGTGTGAGTTACAGACAAACTAATTTTTTCAGTGAAAATATGCTAATTGGGTAAAATTTAAAGGCCTAGTACATAGAGAAAGTTACAGCAGATGATCTAATAGGTCATTCTTACATCATTTTATATATATGTGTATGAAACTACTTGGAAAATGCAGCAAAGCAATGAGAAATTTTAGCATTTATGCTTATAAATGAACACCTCTGTTGAAGTTATAAGCCTCTCTGAATTTTGTGCAGCTGGTCTATTTCTAGTCTCATTTACACCCATTAAATAAACCTAATTTGCCTTCTGGTAAAACTGGAAGTAACCCCGTTATTCTCTGCTGATTTTAATAATCAACACTATGAATGTTGATGATATAATACTGCATATCAGATAGGTTGGAGGCATTGTGAAATTAGTAGTTTTCAAGTAAGATTTCCAGGAAGGTAATTTCAGTAAAAAAAAAAATTAGAATGTATATAAAAATGTATATAGAATGTATATAAAAAAAATTAGAATGCCATGGAGTAGACAGAGCAACCAATACTTACACATGCCAGCTGGACCTGGTTGTTTTTTGTTTGGTGTATTGTTGGTTTTGTGTGTGTGTGTGTGTGTGTTTGTTTGGGTTTTTTTTGTTTGTTTCTTGGTACTTTCCTCTCCCTCATCAATATTTCTAAGTTTTCATTCAGTTCTCTGACTCATCCAGGATCACAGTTACCAGTGATACCACCACCCCAGGAAGTGTTTCATTTTCAGCCTTCCAGGGCTGTTGAAGTTCAGGGTTTCTATTTGATCTGTAGAAAAGGTAAATTTTACTTAGCTTCATCTACTGCACTGTACCTTGTGCTGCAGCTGCTGGGCAAGGGGTGCAGATGGCTGGGGATGTGCTCTCTCATCTCCTGCAGTGACATTGCTGCCATGGAGAAAACGTCCCTCAGTGGGCAGACTGAATTACCTGTAAGATGTAACTGTTTAAGGAACAAATCTATCCTGATATTACACAAATTTATCCAAATGAATATCATCTTTTCTTGGGCTTTTTCTTGAAAATTCAATGTTCCAGTTTGTTTTAGTCTGTTGCTTTGTCATCTTATTCTAAAATTAGGAATTAAAATTATTATATTAATTTATTATTAATGGAAATTAAGAATAAATTGTTATAATAAATAAATAATAATTATTAATTGAATTATGATGTGCTTTTGTGCTTGTGTCTGCTCAAGATACTGCCTCCTCCGACTGTAGCCTGCCCTTTCACTTGGCCCCAACCCGGGTTTGGTTTGCTTAGGGCTGTGATTGGAAGGAAAAAGGTGAAAGGTTGAATGTAATGGCACAATTTAAAAACAAGTGAATTAGATTAGGAAGGAGTTGTAATGATCAAAGATATTTGATTGCTGAATCAACAGCTAAGTTGAGAGGCATTAGGGAAATGCTTTAATCTTCTTTGACTCAGTTTACCTATAATGGCAAGTATGATAATTCTTTAGAACAATGTTTAGCTTTAAGGACACTTTTGAATGCATTTTTAAATGATAAGGTCATTTCTTGTCCACGGTAGATAAAAATAATTCAAAAATACTAAGCAAGAGTTGCCTAATCTAAGAGAGACTGATCTAACTGGGGCCAACAGATGATGGTAACTTTCAGTCTTTGTCAATACTGAATCTTCCAAAAGCTCATACAGCCAATGAAAACGGTGGGTTTGCTGCTATGTGCCCAGTAGGAAGTTTATGAAAATGCTGGATCATTTCCTATGGCCACAAAAAAAACTTCAAGAGCAATCCTCTTTCCTCCTTGGGCAATGTCAAGCAGCAACTGAGCTGTGTATTCACATGTTCATATCACCATCTTTAATGGTCCACATCACTGTACAACTTAGTAATGAACTACTTGTGTAGACAAAAATAGGGATACATTTCTTGACCAAAGTTACTTCTTTGGAAAGGGGTTTCCCAGTTTCTCTCTTGTAAAAGCTCATTAAGCCTTTTCACAAATGCCAGTCATACCCCTCTTTGAAGAAGCCAACCTCCAAAAGAAAAAAAAAAGGAATTTTTATAAAGCAGTAAATGCCAGGATGTAGTTTAATTCATTGGCTTCTTTCTGATATCTTGCTGTTTCTGCACCAAGTTCTAAAACTGCAGGGTGTTTTTTTCTCAAAAAAACCAGCAGTTGGTGGAGTAACTGGTTTTGTAACAGAATGATAGAAAACATCTTTTAGTTTTTGCTATTTTTTCTGAATTACTGGTACTGTTCAGACCTGCTGAAATGCTGATAATCAGTTAACTGACTCAGCTGCTTTATCAACTGATATGCTCAGTCTTCCCAATGAGCTTCATTCAAGCTGAGAACTGTAATACTGGAAAAAGACATTTTCAGGTTATTTCAACAATTAGCTACAGTGAGTAAAAGGGTTTAAAATGTCTATTCTTGCTTTCTCACACACTGCAATCTCACAGTAGGACTTAATGAATAGATGTGAAAACACACTGTACTTGTTGTATGAGTGAGTCTGGACAGCCTGCCAAAATTTTTTGGCAGAAAAAGCCTTAGTCTTTCATATAGGTCAAAAGTCTGTTCTGTTGAACATTGTAACACATTGCAAAAAGCTGCTGTCCTTTAAAATTTTCTTGAATGCTCCTGTTGCTTTAGACATTTTAATGGTCTGGATAAGTGAGTAATGGCATAATAATTAATTACCTCTTATGTAGGGTATTTCAGTCAGAGAATTCAAAGTCACGGTTATGTCAGAACCCAAGTATATTAAACCCCAGTGTGGATTCTTTCTTTGAGAAGTAAAGGAGCCTGAAATTGCCAAGGCTTAAACTAAGAAGGATTGAACTGTAGAGAATCAAGGCCACTTTATTTCTCTCTGAGAGCAGTGAGAGAAGGATGTAATGCGCTTTTAACTTCTGCTTATAACTGCAGTACCTACAGTGAACATACTTTAACACTCCTGAATGCCAGTGGGACAAAGCAGCAGAATAGTATCTCAAAATAGGGATTTTTAATGTATTTATTTATATCTGTGAATATTTCTGTAAAATAGTGCTGCAGGTAAGCAGTCTGCATTCACTTCTGGTGGATTTTCTTTTTTTTAGACTCTCATAAGGAGGTTCTGTGAGTTAAGAACCACTGATTGCAGTGCTCTACAGCAGCAGGCTCATAGGGCTTACACGTGATAGTTTAACAAGCAGTTATTAACACCTTGGTAGAATCAGAATCATTGTGATATTTATAAAATAATGCTGAAATGTGATGTGAAGAGAGTGAGTGAAATAGAATGGGGTGCACAGTACAGAAAATCAGGCATTTCTGGGAAAGTTAGCAGGTAAGTTTGCTTCAGTGCTGTTGGCTTGTGTTCAGCTGTGGTGGTTTAACCCCAGCAGGCAACTAAACCCCACACAGCTGCTCACTCACCTTCCTGCTGTAGGAAGGGGGAGAAGATCAGAAGGTAGTGAGACAACTCCCAGCTTGAGATAGACAGTTTAACAGGCAAAGCAAAAGCTGTGCATGGTGGCAAAGCAAAACAAAGAATTAATTCACCTCTTCCCATTGGCAGGCAGGTGTTCAGCCATCTCCAGGAAAGCCAGGCTCCATCACACCTCATGGTTATTGGGGAGCCAAATGCCACTGCTCTGAATGTCCTCCCCTTTCCTTCTGCCCCCAGCATGACATCCTATGGTGTGGGCTATCCCTTTGGTGTTTTTGGGGTCAGCTGTCCCAGCTGTGTCCCCTCACAGTTTCTTATGCACCCCCAGCCCACTCATTGGCAGGGTGGTGTGAGGAGCAGAAAGGCTTTGACTCTGTGTAAGCACAGCTCAGCTATAACAAAAACATCCCTGTGTTATCAACCCTGTTTTCAGCACAAGCCCAAAGCAGCCCCATATTGCTACTGTGAAGAGAAGTAATTCTATCCCAGGCAAAGCCAGGACAAATAATGGAGTAATCTGGAGTAAGATTTTATGTAAATTCTGTAACATATCCTAGTTAAAAGAAATAACTGAATTCTGGTGAAAGACCCTCTAACCTCTAATGGCAAGTGCCAGCATCAAACCAGCATTTTAAACACCATAATGAGAGTAAACATAATCCATCCAAACTAGGTGAGAATTCATATCTCATCTCTTTATCTTATTTCTACTTCTTTTTTTCCCTCCAAGAGCAGAACTGACTCAAGTACAAGAAACTAAACAGTGCCACATTCTTCACTCTTTTCAGAAGACTGAGTTTACTGCCAAGAACTTGCTGTTGCAATATAAAAAAGTTTATTGTCTCCAAAACATAAGTATCTCTGAATGCCAAACATGCCTCATGTAAGGGAAGTGTGTCTTTGAAGCAAATTCATGTTGTTTCTGTGAATACAGGGTTAACCAGGCTTCCCCCAGATAGTCCTGCATGACAGTTTATCTCAGTTTTCTCTATGGAAATTTTTTCCAGCTACTGCCAGTTATCTGTTGGCAGCATTGAAGAGACTGTGACTTCCAAAGGCTGACACTGTACACAGCAGTGCTGGCTTTCTCTGTCCTACTGCAGAGAGGCACAGTAAGTTCCTTTTGATCCTTATGCTCCAAGTTCTTGAAGTTTTATCCTTATGTGTCAAGTTCTTCACACTTGAAGATCATGCATAATAAATAACGTTATCAAGGAGGAAAATAAAGCATAAAACCATATGAGTAAATTCACCATAGAGGGCTTTCTTACAAGTTGTTTCTTGTGCAGTCTGCTTCCAATGAGGTCAGTGAGTACAAACCTCATTGCTTTTACTGTGAAAAAACAAACCTTTTTGTTCACCCTGCCTTTCCCAAAGCACTGTTGTCAACACAGAGTAACACAGAGTAAATAAAAGCCTGTTTGGGGAATGGTGTGAGAAATGTACAGGCTTCTTTTTGTGTTCACTTTAATCAGTGTGTGTTGGAACCTTGAATGCCATAATGATGAACATGTTAAAAACCACGGATATTAGGGGGTTATAGGTTTCCAGTAAATCAGACTTCATTCTGTTCACTGAATTTGTAGCCTTCCTGCTGGGCCAGATAACAAAAGCATCTGTTATTGTTAGTAAAAATCACTTTTCTTTCACCAAGACTGATGCTAGTGGCCTGGTTAGGCTAAATCAGGAACCAACTCAAGTTGTCAATGTTGCTTGTCACACTTTGATCAAAAGGTTTTTATGGTTTGTGAAAAAAAAAAAAAAGTATTTTTTTGATTTTTATAAACTGAGTCATTTTTATTCCTGTTCTGTAATTCTTTATTCTTTCTAAGTTTGTAGACTTAGTGATGATTTCTAATTCCAGTCTTCCTGTGATCCAAGTAAGAACAGTTCTCATGTAAATAGTGAGGTATGATTGTGATGGCCAAGAAAAGAAATTCTGTACATGATGATAATCTGTAGCAATGTCTGTTTAAAGTATTTTCTCTCTTACCTTGGGGGTTTTTTTCAGACCAAACTGGATCTGATCTGTATTTGTACTTAGTTGCTATCCTTTTGTATAGGATGGATCTAAGACAGCTGGCACAGGAGAAAAATGGCAGGAAACTTCATTTTCTTGAAAACTAGTTTGAACAGTACAACAATACATAGGCATCCATCCTTTGTGCTTGTATTTCTTCCTTCAGCTGCAATAGCTGTGGAATCTGTGAGCATGTGTGCAGCAGGCAGGATATTCCAGAGCCATTGTGGTCTGTGCTGGTTTAAACTGGTGCTTCTGCAGGACCCCGAGCACTGCTTAAAGCAGGTACCAGATCAGATGCCAAAGGTGAAGGGATATATCAGGGTAACACTTTGCCTCTGCTTAATAATCAGGCACATCTTGACATTCTGGTATGAATTCAGCTGCTGGTTTCATGGATGTCCCAGTACTGTGTTCTGATGTGTGGTTTTGACAGGTCCTTCATATTTCCAGGCCTGAAACCCATCTTGTTTAGTCACAAAGGAATGTGCATTTTAAAAAAAGCATATAGAGGAGATACAGTATAGCTATTGCTGTCTGGTACTCAAAGAAGAAATGAGAGTTTTGGCACATTCCATTAAATGCATATCAAATTTAAACTCAAGGAACACTTGGGAAACTGCTGCAAGTCCCTTCTTGCCCATGCTGGATCAGAGAGCAAATGCAGTTCCTTAGTGTCTCACTCATTGAAAAAAGCAGTAGCAATTTCCACTGACAAGAAAACAGGTACCTTTTTGCTATTTTATTACTATCAGTTTTATTTATTTTTGTGAAATGAATGCTTCAGAATAAATGAGTAGCTATTATTTTATAAAAAAACTCTTGTGCTTGTTATGTAATAGTACCAAGAGAAATAAAGTATAATGGCAGTGATTTGTGTGAATGTATTTGGACAAAAGATGTAGTATCAAGAACTGTTATCCTTTTTTAGAAATATTTGAAAAACTAATTGCCCCTTCATCATATCCCATTATTTTGCTCTTTTATGGACCTTGTATTCTGTACCTCTAATCAAGGCAATGATCACAGATGCTGAAAAAATGTTGAGAGCACTTCTATTTCAGATTAAATAGGAAGAAGAATTTGGAATAATTCTCAAAGGGCTTGTGAAATTTCTGGCTCAGTTTTGTAGCCTCACTGTTTTTGTGTGTTTGGATAAACATCTGGAATTTTGGGTACCTAGATGGACTAAACTATAGTTCTGAACCTTTCTAAACTTCATTTACACAGAAACAGTATTAGCCTCATGCTCTAAGCTTTTAATCTTATAAATTAATGATATTAAAAGATGTTTTAATCTTATAATAAATATTTTTCTTTCTGGCCTTAAAAACTTAGCTTCAAGCCCTGGAACCTATTATAAGACTGAGAAAATCTGATGTTTCAGGTGGGAGTTGTATGAGGAAGAAGTGTTTTACAGAGGCACATTGCATCAAGAATAAGTACACCTTAAGCAAACAAAGCTCACTTAAGTGCTTGGATAATAATAGAAACAAAGTGATATTTTAAAAGCTGTAGATTTACTATTTTGTTCCCACAGCATAACAATTCTGTGACATCAGCTCCTTGTGTCTGTGAGTCACTGACTTTACAAATACCCACCATTCACTTGGAAATCTGTCCTTATTCACAAAAAAAAGCTTTTTATCAAACTAAAAAATGATGATAGCATATTGCTGCTGTCCAGTCTGATCTCAGCAAGGTCTACTGCTAATTCTGGTCATTTTGATCACATTACAGTTCCTGGAGAAACCTTCATTTTTGTCAATGGCAAATGATGCCCATGACTAGAAAAACAGCACTGTTAATCTGGCAGTGTCTATGATGGTATCCTCATTTTTTAATCTTTCTGCCTTTTTTTCCTTCATCCTCTTTTTTTTTTTTTTGTCTTAACCCATGAAGTATTTCATTGCCTACCTCTTATTCTCATCATGGTGCCCCATGTGTTTCAAAATGTTTTGGAGATCAGGCCCCTGTTGCCTTCAGGTTAATACTGTTGTTTCTGAGGGAGGTACTGTGCAGCAATGAATGGAGGCAGATCCTCATATCACTGCAGTGCAAGTAATAATCCAAGTTCAAAAAATAAAACTAGAATCTGTCTGAGACTGAAATGGAAGTTATGTCTCACTAATTTACAAACAATGCTTCCATTTATTGTACTCTATGAAATAAGATTTTAGTAATCCATATGTTTTATATGGAAAATTACTATATAATCCACAGTTCTGACCTGGCCTATATTTTCTGAGTCATAAACAGCTCCATTGCTTTCCTATAAATTACTGAAACTGCAAATAGGGTGGAAGAAAAATGTGTGGCTTGTCTAATTATACAACACTGGGAAGAACAGACTAGGGCAGCTCTTTAAATGGAAGGACATAACATTTAGACTCTGCTGATAACAAGGTAGGATGGCATGCATTTACCCTTTCCTTATGACAACCATTGTAAGAGGGATGAGAAATTACAGAGGCATTATCCAGTCTCATTAAAATGTGCAAACTTCCAATACTTTCTGTGAGGGCAGTATTTATGTGTATACTTCAGAAATGGTAATGTCAGCTATTTTGCAACATTCAAATGCCAAGTTTGGCAAAGAGGTAGCTTATTTTGACATGACAAGAACATGATCATCAAAGAATAAATGTTAAGAACAAACATTTTCTTATTTCTTCCATTTAAAAATGTGTCTTCCCCAGGAGCATTGTAGGAGTGATCTGCAGTATTATAGAGATTGGCTGGTGCAGGACTGTATGGGGAACCATAATTCTGTACTACATAATCCTCAGATTGTGGTAAAACAAAGAAAAGCAGTTAGAAACTGAACTGTTACTCTGGAGCAGATTATCCCATGCTTAGATATTTCCTGTGGGTAGCAGTGGCAACCTGAAAATGTGAGACTGTTCTTGACAAAACCACCAGTGTAATCCCCAGCTCGGAGCTTCTCGTGGTTCCTGGTGCAGCAGAGTTTGCTTTTGCACCACATGAATGCCGAGGGGGGCATCACAAAGACTCCCTTTTTTTTTGTAGGCTCAGGATAGCCCTGGTTTGAAATACTTTTTCTTCCAGCCATCAACATCTGGCTGCTCTGTATTTGTAAAAAAAGATTTGTCAGCTCTGTCTTTCTGGCTGCCCCTTCTTCTTGGTGTGCAACTGTCTAAGAGGAAGGGCTCAGGTCTGAATGGTGGTGTTTAAGGCAGGGTGTGCTTAAGAGAGCCTACAGTGTGCATATTAAAAAAAGTATTGCTGGAGGCCTGCAGATGAAGCACATGACAAAGGTGTATAAAAATGTGAGAAAGAAAAAAAAAGGAAAACATAGGGTGAGCCTTTAGTGCCATTTTTCCTATCTTACAGGTTATTAGTAATCTGAGGATCATATTTGTGATAAAGGTCTAGTTTATTAGCTCATAACTACAACAGAACAAACAGCTTAGACTCTTTCCTCTTGTGGTTACATTTCTTCTTCCCATCTGCTCAATTGCCTATTGCTTTTTCTATAATGGATCCTCTACAGTATTATAGTTCATAGTTATGTGAAGCAAATGAAAGACATTATGAAAATGGAAAAGCAATGAACATCTCTCTTGGCTAAAACTGAGTTTTAGCATTTCCTCCATGACATGAAGAAAACTTGCTTTATTTTCTTCTTTGATGAATTAAAGTTATGGTACAGTAGTAGGACTTCAAATTTCTCTCCTTTCCTTTAAAGCACTTGAAAGTAAAGAATAGAAGGATTTTGTGCTCAGTGTAATATGTGCTCTACCATGAGTTATGAATGATTTGGAGATAGCAATGACTAAAAAAACTTGCAAAATGTTTCTGTGACATTGTTTAGATATTTATTTCTGAAAGTACCATCCACAGAGTATTCTATTTGTATTGTCAGACAACGTTAACTTATGAAGTTCCACAGAAATATTGTGGTTTTTTTCTGTGTGAAACAAAGCTTCATCACAGTATTTCTATAATTTTGTACTGTATCTCACTAAGGTAAATTTTATGGAAGAGCAAAGTGTAGAGAATTGTGTTTCTGAGTGCTTAGTTTTAAGGCACAATTTAACTTATAGTCGTGGCACTATGTGTAGGATTGTGTACATCTGGAAATGCCTAGTATTTGACATTTCTAAAGTTAATCTAACACTAAGATGCTTCCTTTCATGTAGGCTAAACAAAGTAGAATTATTTCATATTTGCCATAGGCTAGAGTGAGGCACTTGACTTGTGAGGGCTTCTTATGCTCGTGAGACTTTGGGAGATCCTAATGTGGCCATCTAAGATCTGTGTCAGTGATTTCACACACCCTGCGTGAGTTCCAAGGCAACAAGATGTAGAAGAAAGAGCAGAAAATGGTGCAGAGAAACTTTGTTTGAGATAAGAAGGCAGAATAATAAATCTAGAGATTCACAGCTGAGGCAGTGTCACTTGCACAGAAATAGCTGACCTTTCCACAATGTTCCCTTCACTCTTCCCCCTTTAGATAAGTATATTCAGGGGATTCACTAAGTTCATGGTCACACAAGCTCCCCTCCTGCAAGGTAAATTATGCTGCAACCTACAAGAATGGACCTGTTTGCATTTAATGCCTTGTAATTTCCCAGCACAAATACTGAGCATTATTTGCGATGTATTGTAACGACTTAGCAGTTTTTCACCATATGTTGTAACTATCTGTGCAGGAAAAGGTGGAAAAAAATAGACAAATATATTTGAATATTATATGATGAGATATCTGTTCATTAGAAGCCTCATTTTTTTTCCTAGGAAGCTTATTTGGTGAAAGAAATCCATTCACAGTGAAGTAGAATGAGTATCCAGTTGTAATTCAATAGCATGTTGAAAATATTAACTGAAATGGCAGAGCATCATCAGTCTGTTGAGGCACAGCAGTATACTCCAGTTAATTAGTTACACACTTTAATTTACTGCATGGTAATATATTATTAATTGGTAATTTAGAATTTATAATAAATGCATACTATCAAATTTATATCTGCTAGTCATATAAATGTAATTATATTTTCAAAATATGCATTTTTATGACTTTTTGTGGTTGTCTCTGTGTACTTGTCTATACTGGCTAGAGCTCTTTGATGCACAGTACCTGGTTTGAGCTCTAGTCCCTTGATGATATATTAGCTATTATTTATTCATGGTTTAATCATTAAACAGAGAGAATATGCACTAGGTAAAAGTTCATACAGATGCAAATAAGGATCTATACAGCGAGTTCCCAGAGACTGAGAGCACTTTCTCTTTTGCTTCCACTCCTCTTGTGATGATTGAGGGTTCTCTTGAGAGCACTAAAGAAACATGTCTTCAGTAAATTGCTGAATGGGGAAAGGCTTCAAAGAATGACCTGACAGGCCTTGCTCCACCACTTATGTACTCCATGTTTAGCAGACAAGATGGGAAATTTCTTTTACAAAAAAAAAAAAAAAAAGTTTTGGAGAGATGGAGGCTCTGAAGATTTTCTTGGGCCTGATGGCAAAGCTAAGAAATGCAAATTTAGCTTTAGAAGTTTAAACTTAACATGGCAGAAGACAGAAGGCATTAAAGAACAAAGCGATGTGGTCTGGTTAGAAAAGAAGATAATCTTCACAAGTTCATTTTGAATTAATTGCAAGAGAGCAGTATATAACAAGCCTAAAAATGTAAATACATAAGGCCTCTCTCCAGATGTCCACTGCAAGTTGGATGTTTAAAATACCAGGTTTCAGATATTTATCGTTTGTTCTCTGATATTTGGACAACCAGATTTCAAGCTTTTAAACATATTTAGCTCATTGGAGATACTTACATTACCTTTTTTACTGAATAAATCCTGCTCAGCCTGAAGGCCTCCTGTCTTCCCTGTTAGACTTCTGGGTGCTAGAATTGCTCAGCATTCTCTTTAATAAGCAGTTCATCAATGACCAGAAGTGCCTCAATTTAAAGAAAAGGTCATCCAGATTTAGCCTCTTGCTATAAAATCTTGTTTCAACACTTTGAATTTCCAGCCAAGATGGAACTAAAAAGACAACAGAGAGTTTAGCTTTGCAGCCAACGAGGAATTTAGAAGGTTTTAAGTAGAATAGTTCTTGTTGAAAACAAGCTACAGCAACCATCTAGTGCAACTGCCTGACTACTTCAGGGCTGACCACAGTTTAAAGTGTATTATTAAGGGCATTTTCCAAGTACTTCTTAAACACTGACAGGCTCAGGGCATCGACCATATCTCTAGAAATCCTTTTCCAGTAAATATGCATCACCAGTTCATATTGTCAAGCCTAGTTCCAAAGCAGTACACGAACAAATTCTGCACATTATTCCATCCTCGAATTTTCTTCTGAAGGATAACAAAACCATATCATTTTTACTGCTTAATTCCTGTCTTCTGGTTACAAAACTAGGAGACATGGAATGCTTAGACAAGCAGAAGGTTTTCTACAAACTTTCTTTTAACAGTGCCTCACAAAGCCTTTTAACAAGAAAACTTACAACACAGACACAAAAGGAAGTGCATTCAACTAACATCTTCCAGTAAGTCTGGAAAAATGGAAAAGTCCTGAATCTTCACTTTGAACTTGACAGATGAAATTGGGGAAGACAATAACATCAGGATTTTCTTCTGAAAACAAATGAGTTCTGTTTTTGCTGGAAAGTTTGTTTGTGTCTTTGTGTGTGTGCATGCATGAATTCCCTCACACAGGCACTGTTAGTCTCCACGCTGCAAATGATGATTCACTCAGGCCTGTAATAATCTGTTTGAAATAACTGTCTCAGTTTTAAATGAAATTAATTTTGAGCTCCCTGCTCAACCATGCAGGGCTCCTCACTCCCTTACTAGATTCCCTACTCTTTGGGATTTTGAGCCTGGAGGAAATGGTGTTTGAATATTAGCCAGTGCTGGATCTGTCATCCAAACAGAAGAACTGAGAACCAAGAATGAGGCAAGAAACTTCTCTGTCTGACGAGGATTTCTTTGAAAGGTGCTTTTAAAACAAAGTATAAGACCAAAAATACTTTAAAACAATACGTCTGCTATACAGGTTCATCTCAAAAGATATCAAGGTCTATTTTTATTGTCCTTTGTCCTACTACAGGCAGTAGGTGATATGAAGTGAAAACTTCTTCCTGCATTCTCTGTGGCAAAGGCAACATAAAATACTGTAACTCTGCTTTTTATCTGCCTTTGGTCAAGCACAGTCCCACTGATTCAGTCTTGTCTGAGCACACGCTAGATAGCGGGCCAAGTTGTCTTTGGTTATTATATAGCCTCGTTCATTTAAAAACATGCAACTTTGAACTTGAAATGGTCTTTCAGAATAAAAGGCTCAGAAGAATGGAATAAATTGTAAGAGAAAAAGTGTTGCTGAAAAAAACCCTAAGCCTTTCCTACTGAAAGAAAGGCACACTATCAGCATGCTCTTTATTAAGACTCATGCGTTTTCTGCTGAGGAAAGATAAGACGTGAGGGAAGAGACAGTAGAAGTTTAAATTAGAATTGATATCAGATGCAACGATTAAGTATTGACAATTTTTCAGGCTTTGGAATGGTTCCCATGTGCAGCTGCAAGGCACTACAGCAGCTTTAGTATTTACGAGCACTTGGTGAGTACTCTGACAGGTTTATTATTTGTTGGCTTTCCCCAGCATTGCACAGTAAAAATTGTTTTCAAAAAGTATTCAAAAGCGTAGCTGGCTGCCACTGTATCAAACCCAATCAATTCACCAATGTATTTCACATTCTTGATTGATAACTGGCTCAGCAGTTTGGCATTTCAGGGGAAGGAGTGGAAGGGGAGCAGGTCTCGACCATCATTAATCCTTTTTCCCCGAGCCTCCCTCGGGCAACTGCTTGTGCCATTATCTACATTTTCTACTGTTGATTTCCAGAATCCCGTGGCTGCTCAAACAACCACAAATTCACCACTGTCTTTTTCACTTACCACACACCTTTCATCACACTGGCCTCAGCAGCTCTCCTGGGCTCAGAGCGGTCAGGGCGACATCTCCTTGTTTTCCAAGTGGGGCCATTAATTTGGTTCCCTACCTCAGTCTCCTTTCCTCCCTCTGAATTTATTTGTTCGTTACTGAATAGGAACATGAGGGTATGAAAGCACTTCCTTCAAAATCTTTATTTTGTGTGAGAGTTGGGGTGAGGGATTTCTTACAGTGAATAAGGCAGAGATTTCTGTCTGCCTGCTCTTCCATGGCTGGTTGAACTGGTTAGTCACGATGTTTTGACCACTGTGGTCTGTGTTACCATGAAGCTGAATAAACTGTTAGCTGCTGGAGAGATAGGCTACTTATTTATTTATTTGTTTGTTCACTTATTTATTTAAATGCTGCAAAACTGTGAGCAAGCTCACAGTGTGCTGTCTGAAATGTCAGAAGTAATTAAGTCAAACTGTTTCCAACGGGGAGGGGGGGAAAAGTTGTCTCTCATTATAAGGAGCAGACATCTATAATTAACTGGGATCTGGAACTTTTAGGGAGAAAGGAAAGAGAGAGAAACCACATTTTTCACATTTTTCTTGTTTTGGCTTCATTGCACCCAGGGTACTGAATACTCCAGATGGGTTTTAAAAATACAGATTTGAGCTCCCCACTGAGGATTCAGGATAAAGTCTATCTGTCATTTGCCAGCAGTCTGGTGTTCTGTGTGGCTGTGCTGCCAGGAGCACTGCTTTATGTGTATTTACTATTATATTAAAGCACAAATGTCTCCTCCACCTGTCCTCTAAAGAGTAGTGTGTCCTGGACAAATCTATTTCATATATTCCTTATTTCACTACCCTTAGCTTTGGAGGCAGAATCTATGTTAGGAAGGAGTGAAATATCTAAATGAAGAGAATTAATTGTGTGAGGAAAGGGAATTCAAGCGATGAAGGCAGTGTAAAGAATTTAAAGGAAAGGAAGCAAAGAACTTCCCTGGGAAATTATAAAAGACAGTCAAACAGTATGAACAACTTGAACATGTACAGGAATCCTCCAGTGACTCTACAAATTGCAAATCAAAACCTGCCCCTGCAAACCTGCCCCCTGAAAGCCTTTACCCATGTCAAAGACTCCACTGAGCCCACTAGAATGACCGTCCCTTAATTAAATGGTGTTAACAGGTCTGGGGCCAGATTCCTCAGGAGGTCATTATTTCAGCTGACAAAAATATTATGTTTTATGAGGAGAACTGAATAAAGAGCACATAGAGACAAACTGTTGATGCATATGGACAAGAAAAGGTTTCAAGTGGAGGCTGGGAGCTGCGTCAGGTTGGGCAAGAAATGGAGAAAAGATGATGGGCTCCTATGTGGGAGTCTTAGGGACACCACCTTGAGTGTGTGGTAGCAGAGAGCTGGGCTCTCCATGTTAGCACAACACCAGACTACCTGGGGACGTGGGCAGGATGCTTGTGAACTTAGTCTGAAACTGGATTGCTGCCCCAAATATAGGCTTGTGTTGAGAGAGTGCCAGACTGAGAAAGTTCTGTGCTTTCTTGGACAGTCTCTGCCAGTAGTGTTGCTGCAGAGATTTGGGACAGCTTGAAAGAAGCATGGTGTGTTCAGCTGTTTAAAAAAACAATTGCTTTGTAAGCAGGAAAAAGTCTGAAGCTTGGCTTCCTATGGGTTTATATCCCTAGGTGAGTCTCTGTATCTAAAAGGGATGAACTAACTTAGTAGCCAGTCTGCCAGAAGAGGCACTTCAGAGTTTCTTTCTTCTATGCTATTGCATTTGAGCAAATTAATAGAGATTTTAATGTATTTGAGATTTTAATCTCAAATTAATTTGAATTGGTGAAAGGGGACAGAAATAGTTGGGAAAAAAAGGATGAAGAGGGTTACAAAACTGTTTAATAATATGCAACAGGAACTTCTGGGGAAGATTTCTGTCCTTTTGACTGATTTTGCTCTTGTTTTTATCCCTGAGCCAGTTGGACAGGATGATAGCTCAATTCTTTCTCCCTTTATGAAAAAGTAACAAAAAAAGGAACTTCATTTTTCATGTCACCCTCCTGAACAGTCTCTCAGAATTCTGGCCAAGCTGCTGTAATACATAGATTCCCTTGTTAGAGATCCCTCTTCCTGTAGAATATCCCTCCTATCTGAATTCTGCCTTTCTTGTAAATAGGCCATAGGGGGGGTTGTTAATACTGAAGACCTTGGCTGTTGCCCAGATTGCTTTAGGAAAACAAAAGAAACTAAGTGCATCATAACACTTTGAATACATTAAAAGGCTCTATAATCACTGAATTCAAAATCATCTGTGTCCTGCAATAAGGAGTCATAGGATAAGACAGTTTTCTAATCATGTGGATGCTCATTTCCCAAATTTCCTATCTTGAGACTGGGCTGTTGCTTAGGCTGCACAGCTGCAGAGATAATGAGGGAATGTCCCACAGTTACAGTGCATTTACTGCTAAAGCCTTCAGGGGCATGGTCTGAGTATCAGGATGTGTCAGAATATTGATAGTTTATATTGCTTATTACTGGCACTCCCAGTGCTAGTAATTCTGACAGGTTCATCAAACTCATCTTCTTAGAGTTAGGACAGTTTATTACATCTTTTTAACCCAGAGGAATTTATATAATTGATGGATTTGGGTTACATTACAGATAGAAAATAACCTTGGGAGAGTTGGTCACTGCTGGAGCTGCATTTATAGACCTGAAGTGCCATTCACCCGGGGCTTCAGCAAAACTGATAGCTCTAGGGTCTGTGTGACCAACTGAAACTGCTTGACTAAAATTGCATTTTCTGTCTTATATTTAAGAC
This sequence comes from Corythornis vintsioides, assembly GCA_025447755.1. NCBI lineage: Eukaryota > Metazoa > Chordata > Aves > Coraciiformes > Alcedinidae > Corythornis > Corythornis vintsioides. The sequence goes on along the minus strand of JAOEGS010016833.1, from coordinate 36,855 downwards.
ATGCTGATTAGGTTTGAGGGAGAAGGGTTGGAGAATATGTATCTTAAATAAAAGCTCCTAAACCAGCAGAGATTCTTCCCTTAGGGCTTCTCTTTCCCTTTTCCTTTTTTTGACTGTTAAGCAATGGTGTTTCTAACACAGAATTAGGCTGATCAGACACCAAACCCAACATTTCCACAGTAAAGAGCAATTCATTCTCCATGATGACTGGAGTCTGTGCTGTCACTCATTTCTGTAAGCTTTTAAGAGAGATGTGTATTAAAATAAAACCTCATTTATCATCTATGTGCAGCAGTTTTTATTTTAGGGTTAAATAATGCTCAAAGTGTATCATGCTGCATTGTAAGGAATGTGTGAATAATTCTTAACCATTCTTATTTTAATATGTGAATGTTATTTCCCAGTCAGTTTTGTAGGTAACTGTTGAGAATTAAAAAATAATATTGATAATAATGATCTCCTTTCCACCATGCCATTAATTCAAACTTTGCTACACAAACATTGGCAGATGTTATGGGAAAATCCCAACATTGCCTTTGAAATGGACTTGAATGTGGTTTTTTTTGTGATAGAATTAATGTTTATTGGCATAATAATTACAGTAGCTAAAAATAGTAGGAGGGGAAGCAACTAATTTAAATCATGAAGGCCTTCTTTAATGTCTCATTGGATGTTTCCCTTTTTAGGAAAAGGCAGAAATGACAGATTTTCTGAATCAGTAAGATTCTGTTCTTTTCATATGCACTGCAACCTTAATTTCAAAATGAGGAAAAACATTTGAAGGATAGTAAAAATAAAAGGTACAACTGCTTTTTGTGTATTCTCCCCACATTAAAGAAAACATAAGGGGACAGAAGTCTTGAAATCTTCACTTTTTTCAGGACTTTGTGAACATAAGCTAGAAAGGCAGTTTGGGAAGTTTACCAGGAAAGGGAGTTTGCTGGGAAGTGTTGTCTCAAATGCCATTCTTTCCAAAACTTTCAGAGGAGGAGAGGAAAGAGACTTCAAGTGACAGCAGCAGAGATAATTTGATCATTCCCTGAGTTTCTTAGTTCTCATCCAATTGGCAGACTGGGTTCCTCCTCTGAACTGTAATCCATCCTCTTTTTGATGGAAGTTGTATGAGCCCGAGGCTGAAGGTAAGAGAGGTGATCAGTTCTGCTGAGTGAGGTTATCTTTTGGGATATGCTCTGTACGTGTCTGAAATGAAGAGGTGACAAATGTAATATATGTATTATTTATATTATGAATTCCATATTCATGTTGCCCTGGCAGTTGTGACTATCATGGGCTGTTTGCTGCATTGGGTGGCCAGAAACAGCAAATGAGGGTGCTCTTCTAGCATCTCCTCTGCCAGACAGAAGCAGGCCATGACAGTGCCTTGCATCCTGCAAAGAACAGAGACCTGCCCTGCTACCCCTGCCACTCTCACTGCTCTCCCTGATAACCAGGCAGGGGACTGCTGTTTATACATCCTTGCTTTGATGTCACCAGAAAGCACTTTCCTTCTTCAGTGCTCCTTACTCCCCAGGTGGGCAATCTGGTCTGTTGTGTGACCTTCCTTCCCAAAGTCACACAGATAATGTAAAGAGAACCATTTTTCATTCAAAGCACAATTGAGTGAAACTGCTTCAGCTCAGATTGTGTGAAATTGAGGCATTGGAAGTTACAGACATTGAGATCCTGTTTTTTGTTTTATCACCTTTTTTTCATTGTTACCTTTCCCAACCATGGTAGGTTTATACAGCTTTGTTTTGGGATTTTATTTTAATCTGTGTTAATCATGACCTGGGAAATAACCTTCAAATTTTTATGGATAAATCTAGATTTGAAATTAAGCTCATTGAAATTGCCATAGTTTCTAGTTTTCTATTTTGTTATCATGATTTTCCTTTGTTTAGAAAAAGTCTAGGCATTTTCAGAAGTGAAAGGACACAGATTCTGCATATTGTAAAATTCTGGTGAACCTGTAATTTCCATACCACTGAACACCTGAGTATAGCATACATAGAGGCTTTTAACTGGGCCAGACCAGTTTTTAAAGTGATGGAATGATAATTTTGATGTCTTGGCTAAATTAGATCTGAGTGATCTAAGTTTTGCCTGACAGTGCTCTTCTGGGGTTTCAATTCAATATCCTATTTTCTGACAGTTCAGAGCAAGTCCAATGGCTTTTGACCTTTTTGTGCTAATTGGATTTTATTTTATATATTGACTTATATGGTTCCTGAATCTTTTAAGAGTATTGTTGCTTATTTTTCTTGATTCTTTTGTGAAGTAGTTATTTTTTGCTTATCTCCCTTTAATTTATGTAAGTGTTCAAATATAAAGTGAAAGATAGCATGATTTCAGTCTACTTTATGACAGGGTATTATGTTTGCTAAAGAGAAGGCATTCCATGCAGATGAGATGAAGCACAATATAGACTGACAGATTTCTATTTCCATTTGTTGACAGTACCTGACAAATAAAGATCCTTTATTTATCAGGTGGTGTTTCATGGCTTGCAGGGCAGCAGCTCATCTTGTATAACACACAAATACATATAGAATCATAGAACCACAGAATGGTTAGGGCTGGAAGGGACCTCCAAAGGGCATCTAGTGCAGCCCCCTGCAGGGAGCAGGGACACCCTCAACT
>JAOEGS010016833.1:12098-32859 GCA_025447755.1 Corythornis vintsioides | reverse complement strand
AACCTCCCCTGCAATAGCTCCAGGGATGGGGCCTCAACCACCTCCCTGGGGAGCCTGTGCCACTGAGCCACCACCCTAAAGGGAAACAACTTCTTCCTGACATCCAGCCTAAATCTACTCTAATTTAAACATGTTATCATATTATCATGCTTTGCTGTTGTAGAAGGCATTTAGCTATCCAGAAAATATCTTTCTTATCCTAGGGCAAAATCCCTAGAGTGCTGTATGTGAAAAAAAAATATTGATTTAAGTGAGTTTAGCTTATAAATGCAAATCTTAATCATATTCCTAATGCTAGAAACATACTACAAATGAGAGCTGTATGCAGACATACAGAAAAACCTCTGAAGTGTTCTTTCATACATGTTGAAGGTTGGTTTTACTGATATTTCTTTGTGCTCTTCTATTTCCATTTGTAGATGAACTTTGAGAGAAATGTAAATTATTCGGTTATCATCTTGTGACTTACCATCTATTTTGTGGGTAGCATTTTTATTTCCTGGCCTCAAAATGCAATTATTTCTGGTTCTATCTATTACAACCATAGCCATGTGATCCTAGGAGAGGTCAAACCCACATTTTGACATTTTTCCTCCTTCAGCTCTTTTATTCAAGTTTATGGTACTGATATGTTCATTGTTTTCAGATAATGTACAGTCCTGTCAACAGAACAATGCACAGTGAATATGTTGTCTAATCTATCATTGAGCTTTTAGTTCTCTGGATACAGAATTAAATGTGTTAGGCTTTTAGAAAGTAACCTATATTCTGAAGTCAGTATTTTAGTGAAGTCTTTAGGCAGATAGTAGTGCTCTGAAATAAAGAGCACACTACAGAGGAACTTTGTTTTGCCATTGGAAGGTAACAATAGTACCCTGATATCTTACAGAGTAATGCTGCTTTTACAGTCTGACAGAATGTTGTTTTTTTTATTTTTAGTTTCTTTTTGTCTTCTCTGAATTCTTGTCTTTTTCCTAATAAATGGAGCATATTGAGAGAACTTCTGTTCATTCTGCAAATTTAAAAAGTCAAAATATTATAAAGTGTGATAAAACAAACAGTATTAACCAGTAAACAGTTATTTCTAGTCTCTTTGGTGATACTTTTATTTGTACATCACTAATATGTCCCTGCAGTAAAAAACTGCACATGGTCTATGATACAGTTTTAATTTTCACATACATGCTGTGTTTTTATGATAGCTGTGCATTTGTCTCCAAGCTCCTTCTTCTTCATCAACAGTGTAAGAAATTTATTGCAGAAGAGAGCAGAATATAGTGAAAACATGCTGGTGATGTTACACCCAGATGGGTGCCTTTCCTATCTGCTCTGCAGTTGTTTGTGTTCAGCTGGGGTGTATATTTTAAAGAACTACTTAAATGTTTGTTCTGGCTTCTAGTTTGAGAAAGCCATTGACTGAATAGACTTAAAAAAGAGCAAAATTGCTCAGGTAACAGTAGTGTGTGAAAAAAAAGTTTTAAGCATTGGAGAAACCTTAGCCTAATCAATAGTGCTCCACTATGAATCTCAAAATGTCTGCTAAAATATCAGGATTAAAACCAGATTGAGCAAGGAATACGTTGTTGAGCTCTGGAAGGAGATATATGTATGCAGAAGAAGGTAAAACAAGTATAACTTATCTCACTAAACAACTGATTTACAATAGGACCTACCTTTTTCTGAGTTACTGGAAGACACTATTGCTGAGCAATGTGCTTCAGCTATTTTAAAATCAAATTAAAAAAAAAAAAAACACTTACACCCTTTGAGAGAGAATTTGCATAAATGGCTTAATGCATGCAGGGATGAAAAAGATCATCTCCACCAGCTCTGCACAATGAGGAGGAACACTGAGCAGCTTTCAAGAGATGTTTCCACAGAAGCAGCTGCACAGTCAGGAGCACCAGCAGCCCTGGTGTTCTCCCTGCTAATGAACTTGGCAGTCTCTGGGGTGATACTGGACATTCAGCCTGACAACTAGAGAAGTGCAGTAGAAAATAATACATGAGCCTGAGCTGTAGATAAAGTGCAAGAAATTTAAGATGTTGATCTCTAATTATTTCAGTTTGTAAACAGTCTCTGCAAGTAATATATTTCATGCTAACTTCATACTTGGCTCTTCTGTCAGCCTCATTTTTAGCATTTAAATTCACATTACAATATACACCTTGCAGAACATGTGTTACTGGTGAACTATGAAATGGGGATCACTGGGTTAGGACAATTTAAAGGGAGGACAGTGGGGGATACAGATAGACTCTGGGTAGCAATTTGAGCAGAGGAGAGTTAGCAGGGTAGTCAAGAAGTCCAGGATGGAGCTTGATCAGTCCTTGAAAATAGATGTGGTCAGATGGAAATGTGTGAAGCATGACATCAATGTGGAAATAATATTTTAAATATTGTTTTCTAGTCTTATTAACTGACAGTGATATTCTTGTCCAACATCAGAGGTCACTGACATGAATATGAGTATGTCCTCATCTCAGGACATAAATATATCCTCACATTATATAATTACAAGTGTCTGTGCTGCTTCAAAAAAGGAAATAACCCTGTAATGACAAAGAGCTTTAGGCTATTCTGTATTTCTTTCTAGTGCAGCAGCAGGTATATGAAATACTGCTATTATTTTAGGATGAACAAGGTTGAAGACTCAGTAAAAAGCTGAAAGAAAGGAAATTCTGAGGATATATGAGAGGCTGTCCAAGGGTCAGGTTTCTGATATGATGAGAGGGAGGAAAGAAATTATTATTTACTGTATGTGGATTCTAATGGTTTTGTCATTATTATACCCCTACCATAATACTGTAGTAGATGTCAGAGAGGGAGGTATCTGCTTTTGGATGCATTTCAGGTTCCTGGCTAATATTAACCTAAAGGCAGAACTATCAATTGCATATTCTTTTATGAATCCTTTATAAAACCTGTTCAAGCTAGCACTACTTCCCCCCTGAGTTCTCACAAGCCAGTCATTCAAAAGAGTTGCTCGATGTGACTGAGCATAACCTGGCATGAGTCCCATGGCTGGAGTCTCAGAGAGCCTTTCCAGCTGATTTGGTGGTGGGTTCATTGGCAGCGTCCTGTTTGCAAAATACAAAGTTCCAAAAGAAAAGCAAAGCCATGCATTAAGATGCATTTATATTCATACTGTAAGCACATGCAGAAACTTTCAATAGTCCAATGTGCTTTATGAGTGGTGTCTAAGTGTCTGAGGGAGTAATGAAATTGTTATTCTAGTTTTAAAAAGACTAAAGTTCTGTTCGTGCGCCTGACATGGCGTAGGCGTAAATAAAGTAGGTTTTCAGCATTGTTCTCTCAAATTAAGGAGGTGGCACAGATAAATTAATCTCTGTGCTCTGTCAGGAAGCTCATGCTTGCTCTTTCCATGCCTGCTGTGTGTGAGCACTGTGACACAGGCTTTGCAGCGATAAAAATGGTAGCGTTTGATTATTTTCTCCAAGAAAGTAGAGAAAATACCTTACAGAATTAAACAGTCAAACTTTAATTGTAAAAATAGTTCAAGTTTTAGGTTTCATATATGCCACTCATTCTACTGAAAGTCTGGTGTGACTTCCACTGGCTGGCTCCAGTTCTACACTAACATGAATCAGCTGGAAAGCCAAGCATTCAGGAAATAAATCACACCAGTACCAGGCCAGCAGTGGAAGTGAAGCTGTTCTGGCTGGTGATGCACATGCACTCCCTTGAGCATCCACTGGTCATTCTTCTGGACTAGGATGCTTCCAGGCAAGAATGGGGCCTCTTCTGTTCCTGCACATGTTTTCTGACAGGTCATAGCAGAATGGAGAATAAGAAAGCTATTGGAGCAAAACAGTGCTTGTGCACTATCCTTGATTTGAAAGGGTAGGACCTCAGGGGTGGATTGAATTTGTGTCAATAGTTTAGAAAGTCTTATTAGAGAACTGGAAACACAATGAACTAGCTTCTGTACACTGACAAGGCCAATAACAACCTAGTCAAGAAATTACTAATTATTGAGGTTATTGTGATGAACTGATGCAAACTTTTGGCTCATAAAATGGTGGATGAATTATTCATCATTGATTGGAAAAGCATTATAACAAAATTCAGAGCCTGACTGTATCTTCTTAAATTTTATTTTACTGCAGATACAAAGGTGGCTGAATCTTGTCAGACACCATCTAATAAAATATAAGCCTGACTGATAAATAAAGTTTCCAAAGGTAATGCAGAAATACACTCAGCTTCTGTATGGAGACACTCTCTAACAAATAAAATATTTTATTTTTTTTCCTTGTACTGAAGACTGAATTTTAAGTAGTTTATCAAGGATGTGTAGGACAAGCATAGCTGCCCTTTTTGCTTTTATGCAGTTTCTATTGTAGATGAAAACATTATATCCTTTTAGGTGTGATATTCTTTGTTAACTGCCCCAGAATGTTAGTCAATAATAATATTAGCTCTCTATTCTAAAATTAGTGGTACTTCTGTCTGGAAATAATTCAGAGGTATTTTCCAGCTTTTGGTGAGGCAGAATGCATTCTTTGGAATCTTTCTACTGAAATTTAGTATGCACACTAATTAAAATTAACCAGAAGTTGTCATTTAACATAAACGTGCTCATACTACTCTATATTCATGATCTATCAGCACCTTTGAATCATTACAACTTATCTTTAGAAACCTAGTTTCCAAAGTGGTCTAGTGGAAATTTGAGGTACCTAGACTACAGCTGCTGTCAGTCCAGGTAAAAACTGTCCCAGTAATCTTATAAAGAAAAAGAGAATTTAAAAATACATTTATTTTATGAGGAGAACCAAATATTGGGCTTGGATTTTCTTAATAATTTACATGAAAGATAAAACATAGGAACATGGGTATCTCTTTCACTAGGGAAACCTTCAAGGAGCTCTAGGTGTGTGTTACTAAAAATGAGCTTCTCTGTGAAGCTGCAGAGGCTTAGACTGCTGTTTAGTGGAAAAGCATCAAGAGAAGAATCTTCTCTGATTCTTAGGTAACTGATGCCAGCAACATGAATATAAATAAAATTAATCACAACAAATACCAGTAATTATATTCTGTTAAAGCAATAGATAACTTTGATTAATGTATAGTTTTTATTGACAAATATTTGGAGGTTGTCAGAATGTTTGTTTTATCTGTACTGTTGGCAGACTGCTTGCCAAGGATGCTGTATGCTATTTGTAATTACATAATTAAAACAATACAGTTCAAACCAGTAAATTGCTATTTAATGGAGTACTAACAGAGAGATCATGTCAGACACCTCTTTATGTTCAAGATTCTAAGGTGAGATTGTAACAGGTGTTACACAAATAGTAAATAACTGGAAATCTTTAATGATAGTTCCTTTTAATATTTTTAGTGTTTTCAGATTCACCAGTGTAACGGGTACCAGTTTCACAGCAAATCAATCTTTTTCAGGTGCAAGAGATTGGAGTGCCTGTCAGCCCTGAATCCCTGCTATGCATCCTCCAACTTCTCCTATCTGTTTTTCCACTCATCCCTGTTGCTGCCTTTATGCTATTGCTTGTCCTTGAAAGAATTTCCCATGTGCCTTCTTTTCAGTTGTTCTATTCCTGTCTCTAAAAGCCTGCTTGTCCATATTCTGTCTTTTATATGAGATCAGTCACAACAAATGATTGGCACCCCAGCCAAGTTTGGCACGGACAGAGACTTTCAAGCTAGCACCATACCTCTCAGCTGCAGTGCTGCTTAAATAAATGTGGTAACAGCAGAAGGGTTTGCCGTAGAGAGCTGGAACTACCTGAGAGGGTTTTTGAGGGTTTTTTTTGTGCATCAAGTTCATTGGAGGACATATTTGTTTTCTAAAGCATGATCCTGTACCCCCTCTGGATCTATGGGGATAATGATACATGAGATTAGATGAAGTACTGAGTAAGAGAAAGGGAGAATATGAAAGTCAGCAGAAGTTGCAGTTGGCACTGCTTCAGATCAGTTCATTGTTTCTAGAATGTGTAACAGGCTTCAGCTTCTGAGGCAGAGGAAGATGAGGGCTGTAGCTGTCTCACTGCTGTGCTGAACAGAGCATGGTTGCACTAGGCTGTCGTTGCTAATAGCTCCCAGGCTCGGGGCTAACCACAGTCAGCAAGCAGTCACTAATCCCTGCTCCTGTACTCTTATGGTCGGGCAACCTGAGGGTCTTACCAGCCTTGCCAGCTGCTTATGGAAGTGAGAACTAGCACAGGATCACCTGCTTGATCCAATCCAGGCCAAACAAGAACAGCTCCAGATCAAATATAAATATTTAGACAAGAGATGCTAATGCTTGTTTAAGAAAACTACCCGAGGAATTTGACTTCAACCTGGTCTGGTGCTGGTCACAAGATGCATTCTAGCAGCAACTCTGAGGCTCTGCCTGTTTCACTTTTGAGTTTTTTACTGCTTTCATTGAGGAAAGATGCTCACCTGTGTTATTGCTAGAAGTCATTCTTTTTCTGAATGTTGAATAAAAAGCCTCTGGCATTGTTTCTTGCTTTCTAATTTCTGCTGTTAATACCTTCCTACTTATTGTATTATGGGACAGATCCTGTTCTTGTCACAAACCTGTCAAGAGGCAAGGTATTCCTTTTACTTGCTCTATAGATATTATTTACTTGTATTTTCATGTCAGTTGTCATATGAAATGTGAACTGTTGCCAATAGAAGGGTTTCTTCATTCCTGTATGCATGCATTTTTTTTTGTTGTTGTTGGCTTTTTTTTTTTTTTTAAGAAAAAATGTTTTCACAAGTCTTGAGTAAGAGAATACCAGAAGAATAGAATTCAGTGTTTGGGGATCTTTGCCTAGCATAATGCATAGCACAGTTCCTATGTGCTGTGTCTCTTAGGAGGTGCTCACTTCATCCCCTGCAGCAGATCCAGAGCAGTGCCTCCCAGGAACTGTGGCTGTCAGGCCTGGTTTCAGTGCTTCCTCATTTAGAGATACCAGGAGGTTGCTCAGCCCCAGGAAGGTCTTTGCATGGTGGGAAAGTGAAAACAGCTCAATCTGGGAAAGAATTTAGGGAGTTCTCTTTCCTTAGGAGAACAAGGGTTATATTCCAAAGTGAAACATTTAGATTTGAGATCAGTTGATATTTCTGCCTGATATGACAGGTTTTGTTTCAGCTTTCTTCATTGTCTTTATCTCATTTGAAGTATCAATGCCACTCATTTTTATTAAAAGATATTTTGTGTTTTTAACTAGTTGCAACCAAATTAATGCTTTTGTTTAAACAGCTGAATTTGCCACATACTGAGAAGATTATAACAAATGATAATTTCAGGAAAAAAAGCCTAAATATTGCAAATAGAATCTTGTAATAAAGCAGAAATTCTGCAAAAAAAGAATAACCCTGACATAAATGTGCTGTTTTAATAGAAAACCCTGTGTGCTCATCAGGAGCAACAGTGCACATCATTTAGGGTTCATAGTTAAAGATGTTTTTGAAGGTGGAGAGCCAATGGAAGTGAGAGCAAACAAACTCACCTTGCTACCAGTGTGTTGTAGTCTGCAGCAGTCTGTCAGTTGAACAGTGACCTGTGGTGTGGTGGGGTAGGTACCATACACATGGGGACCAGAGTGGAAGCAGCCTTCAGGTGCAGTGGCTGCATGGAGTTCTTCACCTCGCATGTTCTGAAAAAGAAATTGTATCTGCATTGTAAATGAGGAAAATCCTGCAAACCAGTATTAATTCTACCCTTCAGTTTTGGCAAGGCTGATGTTTTTTTAGGCTCTGATCTGTTTTCTCACTACTTCCCTTTCAGAACAGCATCACTCTTTGGAGCAGGCTGACATCCATCACAACAACTCCTGTTGTCAATGCCATGTCAGTTATAATTTCAAGTGGCTGAAATCCTGGTCCCCTAATAGAATAGTTACCACATGAATGAGCAGATACTGACATGGGGAGCATCTGACACTTTGTAAATGAATGCCATCCAAGCAAAACATCAGCAGGATTGGATATGTTTAGGTAGTTAAACATCTGCAGAGGTGACTTGTTTGCAAATCATTAAAAAGAAAAGCTTGTTAGTTGTCAGAGATCCTTGGCATACACTTGACAGCTCTGGGTCTAGCCCTCCTTGAGTGTCAGCGTCAGAGATATACTCTCAAGCACTTCTGGCAAGGGGAGCTCCCCAAAGTTTAGTGTAACACAGCAGGTAAGTCCCAGCTCCAGCATCCCAACACATGCTATGGAACTCTCAGCCTAGGCACCTCTAGTTACCCACAGACAGATTGAATGGGTTCGGGTCTCCCTGTTTGTGCTGCCTTGTTTTTGTTAAAACAGAGGGAAAGTGCAAGTGCCCCCCAACAAGCCTTCCTGACAGATAGAAATACTTGTTATGAAGCAAACACTTCAAGAAATAAACATTTGGAAGGTTTATATGTAGGTTATGTTTTCTGATTATTATACTCTTTCTCCCCAGACCAAATCAATTACTTCTAAATCATTATATACATCTGGAGACCACTCACACCTTTTCCTGAGTGAACTACAACTGACTCCACATCATATATTCTTGTTCAGGATAGGGAAAATAATGAGTGTGGGGGGAGAGCAGATCTGATGCTTTCAGCCCAGTGCTCTGGTACTGTGAGGTAAACCAGAAGGCATTGCAGATTTCTGTTTCTAATAACTACTGAGTAAACGTTGAAGACAAACTAGACCCAAATGGGAATAAATAACCCAGGAAATTGTTGGTGGGAAGATGGTACACTGACTAATCTGTGAGCAAGCTTTATAAATGAAGGGCTTTAGATCTGCCTGAGGTTGACTATGAAGTGTGAGGCATTGTTTTTTGTTGGTTTGTTTTTTGTTTTTCCAAAGGAAACTAATTTGCTGAGGGCTGCTCAATGGGGTCGAAAGGGTGCTTCTTTTAGGTTGCACATCACAAATTAGAGTTGCCTTGGAGAAATAGGAGGTATATTGGTAGTAAACAGGTGGTTCCTGTTCCAAGGAGATTTGTTTGGTACCATTTTATGATCAAGCTGATGCTGTGACACATTAAGTGGAGCTTGTCACTCTCCCATCTGGTCTACACAACTGCTGGAGGCAGAACCCATTTAGGAAGTTGCACAGTTCTTGCAGCTGTTCTGAATGTTTCATAAATAACTAGCAGAAACCACTGATTCATTTGGCTTTATTAAACCTATCTTAGGGGAATCGTGCCATTGTTCATGGAGAAAACTGCACACGTTGCATGGCATTTAAAGAACTTGTTATCAAATTACAGCACTTTAAAGCCTTACTTAGTGCTAATGGGAAAATTGTGAAGTACAGATCAGGCTTTCTTTTGTCCTGATTATAATTTATCTAAATGACTGCACTTGATAAAGAGTCCTTCATGCTAAGTAAAATGCTTTTTGCCTGTGGAACCCAATGGTGTCTTGTTTCCATCACCCTATGGATGCAGTTTATCCTTGGGTCTTATCTGGAAGAAGCAGTTGTTGCAGAATGCTGTGTTCACTTCATACATCATTTAAACTGGTTTTGTTATTGATGAATTGCTTTTGTAATTCACAGATGAAAGTGAACATTATAAACAAGGCATTCCCATATTAGCTTTTCAGTGCTGTGCCCAATGGGCAATTTAATGCGACATCAAATGTGTTAGTAGCTGAATGACAAAAAGAACCTTTCCCATGCTTGTTGGCTTCTAATAGCTCGATTTCATTTTTAATAGGCTGTTAATCTTCAGTTAGTGTTTTCCTGTGTATCAGACATTTCACTGCAGTAAGCTGGGTTGTTTGTCTACTTTGGGTTTGTGTTGTGTTCATTTAACACTCCCTTTGGAAGGCATTTGGTGCACATAAAATGCCCGAGATTGACTTTGAGGTAGAAAATTTTGACTCCCCTTGACAAAACCTTTCTGTTTGTCATGATGTGACAGGCTAATAAAACTATTCATGTGCTAAGTTATAATGTTATCTAATATGTTGACAATAAAAGACTATTGAATTCAAAGCAAGCACCATGCTGCAGAGAAATAGAGAGATGTTGGATGTACAGGAGCTCTTAAAATATGTTGCTGTCTAGCTTACTGAAAAAATTAAATACAATAAGCTGTCTGACCTGAAGGAGAATCTCTTATTTCAGGTACAGTTACTGCCCAAGAAGCCTGTTATGTCCACAGAGTGTGAAGAAAGGTTGTACAAACTGCTGAGGGCCTTGTGAAGTTTTTGCAGATCTTTTTTCTCTAGATGAGCGAGGGAACAATGCCACTGATAGGTTTGTATTATGTTAAAAGACAAAGGAAATAATTTTTGTACTGGTCTGCATTCTGATGTATTCTGAATACTCATTTGATATCGTTAGGTACTGTGGGTAGTCTCCTCTGAGGACTGTTACTAGCCAGAGATATCCTAAGAGTTTGAACAAGCTTCCATTCTGAGATGTCTCAGTATTTTCCTGATCGAGGAGTGGCTGTGGAACCACATAAGAACAGGAAAGTTCTCAAGAGTCTCCCATGCTTAGTGAGAACTAAGGACAGAGATGATTCTCCAGTATGTGTCCCTGCAGCCAATGCTTTTTGTGACAGTGCAGCTCCTGGTAGCATTTCTCTCTCTCCTGCTGTTACAGCAGTGGCTGATGCTGGATGACCACAGGAGACTTCCATCTCTGCTGGGGTGGATTCTCCTCTTAAAGTTATTTTAACCCAGATCCATTCAGCTTGAGCCATGCTAGCTCTACTGTTTCTTTTTGCCTGGGAACTCTCCATTCAGTGTTTCCTGCACAATGATTCCTTCCTAAACATTGACAATATACCTTAATTCCAACCCTGCTGTGCTTTTGTTGTCTCTGCTTATTTGGATTTCTGTGGTGTATCAGTAACTTTTCCATTTGGTTATTCTTATGTAGTATAGAAAACCTTCCTTTTCCTCTTAAGACACATTTCTGAACCAGATTAGTTATAAAACATGTTTCAGCTCTCTTGCCTATGTTCAGCAATTATTCATCCTTTGTCATTTACCTCTAGCAATTCTTTATTTGGTGCTGAATCTCTGTTTACCCCAGGTTCTTCTTTTACTGTATTTAAAACATGATTTGTGATCAGCTGAGTTACTTAAACTTTTTCTCTTCTTAGTACAAGAAACTCCTATCTCATTATGCTCCTATCTTTCAGCCTGTCTCAACATGCAAGAATTTTAACATTTCTTCTCTAGGTCTCATTAACTATTCTTCTAAAAGTTTTTATACAGAAATGAGATTTCTTTGTCTTTCTGTTGTGTAGTGGGACTATTGATAAGAGAAACCTGCTTTGCTAGATATGAAGATTATTTTTACATACCCACTTTGCAAAGAGAATACATGAAAGTAGCTACTAGTTTTCCTGATTAAGGCTTAAGGGACATTAAAACTTTGCCTTCTTACACACAGTTAATCTAAGGAAATCTTACAGACAAAAGGAGCACATCATATGCCTCAATTTCTGCAGTAACAGTAAATTTGAACATATTGTCCTCAGTGTTAGAAATAGTGGATTTTTTCCTATTTCTTACTTCACAAACGGGTATAATTTCATAGGCCCCAAAGTTTTGTGATGAATAGACAAAGTAAAATTATGAAACTGTAGGCACTTAGTCTTTGCTTGGCATTGATTTAATTCCAGAAGCCACATGCCAAACTTCAGGATGTGACTTGACTGGAGGCCATTTTAGACTTCACTTTGAATCATGTATGGCATTTCAGTGGGTCATAAAGAGTAATAGTTTTCCTTGTCAAAGCATCTTTCAAACAAATTTGAAAAAGATAGAAGGCTTTGTAATGGAAAAAATCAGAGATGATCTACAGATGCTTAAAAAAACACTACAGGCAAAATGAAATCTGCAGTACAGGGAAATATATCTTCTCCAGAATGTATTAATCACTGATAATTTCTGCTTTATCATTTCAGGACATTTCCTCGCAGAATTGCAAATCAGGGCTCAATAAATAATTAGGTTCTGTTTCAGAGCTTGGCTAAGTATGGTTCTTATGTGTGATCCTGACCAAACGTGCCAAGAATTATTATGATAAATTTTGCATGTGGTTCCTCTAACATGATCTGTGCCAGGGAGTAGAACTGAGCAATTACATTTCCATAACATGCTCTAAAAAAAGAGCAACATAAATAGATAAATAATCCCATCACACATATAAAGACAGATTCATTGTGATTCCTATTTAATTGATTTACAATTTTATTTCACATATGGTTTATTTAACTGATTTTGGGTTAGTCCTTATTTTCAGCATCTTACAATATACCAGCTATACAACCTATTCTGAAAAACTTCATATATGCAAACAAAACTGTGAAAAAAACCCCAAGTCCTTTCATGTCCTTTCCAATAATATACAGGCTACCTAAGTATTATCTAAAATGCTATGTAGTAAGCTTAGTTTTCAATGGAAAACAGTCATTCTCCCAAAATGTAGAATACAAAAGCATTTCATTTGTGTTAAGTAAGGTAAGGAAACTGTCCTGGAAATGTTAACCTTAAGCTTTATCAGATTTCAATAACTATGTTTCTTTCCACTAGAATATTTTTTGCTTTGTATTGATTTCCAGAGCATGAAAAAAATTGGGTCCATTATTAGAAGCCAGACACCCCAACTAATAATTGACTTAAGGCCATTAGATATAAACAAAATAGACTGATATTCTTTGCTTTTCTTCTGAAAGTAGACTTTCAGAATGATGATTTAAAATTCTTTTCTACTAGAAACACAGTGAATAGGAACTTGAAATTAATAAATACAATTATTACATTGTCACTTTACCCACATGTTGAGCCTCCAGAAACAGTTACTCAAGACTGGATCATTAAAACAAACCAAACCAATTTCTATTCTAAAGGAGAATATAATTTTTAGAGGTTTTCACCACAGTACATCTTCACTAAATACGAAAATAAGGGGGGAAATGAACAGGCTGGAAGGACTTTGTCAGTCCTTTTCATGAGTCAGCTTTATGTATGGTAGTTTTGTGTTAGAAAGGCTTCATTTTGCAGAAAGCTGAGAAAAGATATTTAATATTCAACAAACCTTACCTGTGAAAATTTGATCTCATTTTAGTGTGGAAAATTACAAGTAGTAAAAAAAAAATAATTAAAAAGCGGGCTAATTACTTGTGATATGCCATGGAATTTGTGCAGCCAGGCTTTCACTTGGATGCACATTTTCCTTGATTAATCAGTTTCATTCTTTGTTATCACTCTGATGGGTGAAAACATCGCTAAAAATAAGTGATCTGGAAAATAATGCAGTAGTCTGAAAAAAACCCAACTCAGATAAGGAAATGAAGTTGATTGGTTGTTCTACTTGCTCATGGATTTTCTTTTCTGTGTCTGGCTATTCCCATCTTTTCCAACGCCTCCCTAGTGCCCTTCAGTGTCTGCTTCACAGTGCACTTGGCTGACAATAGCAGTGTAATTCTGTAATGTGTGAACTGGGCTAGATAAATGGCCTAAAAAAAAAGAGCTGGTATAATTTCAGCAGTTGCCAGGTCTCACTCTGCTGAGGCTGGTGCCCCAAGGTGTAAATACTTGTGCACAGGATCCCCTGAGCTATCAAGTACCCTGCAGAAAAGCCCCCTGCGTGACTGAGCCAGGCGATGCTCTCAGGCTTAAAAGTTCAACATTTCACCAAGTCTCTACATCCAGAACCTGTTGGAATGTTGTAAATTTGTCACTGAGAATTACATACTGACTCCTTCAGCAGTGCTGGAAGCCTTGCTCTGTGGAGGCAGTCTCAGCTGGTGTGTCTAAGTGAGGGGAGTGGGTTGTAGCACGCTGGCTGTGTATTTGTGACTGAAAATGCTCTGCTGTTGATCAAGTCCAGTATGAGTTAGGGATCTACCTTACAATATACCCTT
Source organism: Corythornis vintsioides (assembly GCA_025447755.1). Taxonomy (NCBI): domain Eukaryota; kingdom Metazoa; phylum Chordata; class Aves; order Coraciiformes; family Alcedinidae; genus Corythornis; species Corythornis vintsioides. The sequence goes on along the minus strand of JAOEGS010016833.1, from coordinate 18,998 downwards.
CATTTCAGACAGTGACCACTGCTGTTTTGCTGTCTTGTTTGTGAAGAAAGATGCTGAGAGTATTTATATCTCCTGTCCATTTACAGTAGGATTAGATTTTGTTCATATTACCAGGTAAATGTGAGTTAGGATTTTCAGTGTCTTTGTACCTGTACTGATTTCAGTATAATTGTTTCTTGTTGATGCAGTTAAGAGTGCTGTCACATACAGTTTTAAACCTGTATGAATCTATTCTCCTAAAGATAATTTTTTCAGTTTCTAAGTGTGGTATAATGTTCAGAAGAATAAAAAAAAAGAAAAAAAAAAAAAGAAGAAAAGAAATACAAACGTGTATCATTTAACTGTCTTCTGTTTACTGATCATTCTTACTTGACTAAAAATTATATTAAATCCAAAGTTAGTTATTCAAGTTGCTGGTTCTTTCATTCTTAGCAGTACAAGAAGGAAATATTTGGTACTCAAGTTCAGAAAAGAAATGTAGCTGGTGATTGCAGAACCCCTTTCTGCTAGCCCTGCTGCCAGGCTGGCACCACTTACATGTCAAGGCAGAAAGCACAATTTCATTTTTGTGATGAAGCCTGTAATATCAGGGGAAAAAAAATCCAATCATGTTCTTGCTGTGTAATCCTAAAGGAAAAGCTCTCTTAAGTTACAAGACAGTTTCAGTTAAAGCAGAGTTTCTTATCAGTGGCTCAGCTATGGGCAAAATGCCAGTTGTGCATTAAAGACATTTCAGAAAGAGATTCAAAGTAGTTGAGCTGTTTTCCCCCAAGCTGTGTGGATGATTCTGATCAGCTAGATTCTGATCTCCACTGCACCAGCATAGCTCTGGGTCACACATCAGTCCTCCAGGAGAGTCATCTTGACTTAACTGCAGTCAGATGCTGGTGTCCTGGGATAAATCCCCAGCTGCTTTATTTCAGGAGATCCCTTGTTCAAGTGGGCCTCACCAGTGTATGCTGATAACTTTGTCTTGGTCCTAATTTTGTTCCTTGATATCTTTCTAAAAATCTTGTGTCTTGTCTGATTACACTTCTTTCTGTATGAAGCCACCTGTTTGATATGCTTCAGGCTAAAAGCACTGGATTTTACTTATTAATCAGCATGGTCTACATCTCATAAAAGCCTTGCACCTGTACGAGGGTTGAGTAGCTGCTGCTGTGCTGTGATGCTTTTAGCAGAGGAAGAAATGCTTTCTACTGTTCTGTATTTGCCATTTGTTCTTTCAAGATGTAGTTTGTACCTCTCTGTCTGGAATTTACACAGCCTTTTTGACTCTTGAATCCAAGAAATAATGAACATTAGACTGTCTGCATAATATCCTGTCTTTTTATGTGAAGAGTTGATTTGGAGGTGTGATCTTTGTTTCCTAAATCTGGGCATGTTTAAATCTTCACAGTGGATTTGTAGCTCTAGAGGTGGTGAGGTTATGACCTGCAAGTAGCTGTTAATGTGAAATCTTGCCTTTTTTCCAGTCTTCATCAGTGCAGATCATTAAACCCTGGAGTTTTCAATTTGCAAGCCAAATTTAGAGGCTCCTAGATTACAGAGTCTGAAACAAACTGTTGTCATTATACTTGAATATATCACTGGAGTGCTAACGGTCATTGAAATAGTTTGAGCAGTGAAGTTCTAGAGGGCATTGTCAGTCATTGGGGGTGAGGGAACAAACCATAGGGTACAGAGATACTGGCCTGTAGCTTATGATAATGTCTTTTATAGCTGTCTTGCTTCAAATGAGTGTTTTATATTACTTTTTTTTTGTGTGAGATCTGGTATGTATGACTGAAGCAGTGTTAACTGCCATGATCTTGGTTTCCTCTCAGTCACAACCAAAACTGCTTCTTCCCAGTTGCTCTAGTCCAGGTGGTTTTTATGTTCCTGATCATGCACCTTAATGTCTTCTGCCATGTTCTCTGAATGTCATTAATCACATCAAGCAAATAGATTACATTCATGCTAATTAATTAATTTCTAATAACCTGCAGTCTGGCTACAGCTGATTCAAACCCTGAAGTGATGTTTTTACAGTTGTGACTATTGGCTCTTCCTTCTGGCCCCTGCCTCTTTCAGGAGTTACTGCTAGCCACCATCTGGGGAATATTGCTTCTTTTAACACTTTGCCCCATATTTGGCACTGAAATACAGGTTCTCACTGTTGAGAGCTAGCAGCATGAGGGTGTGTTCTGAGACTCATCTCTTGCACAGAACAAACTCGCTCAGCCTTTTGCAGAGCTTAACCTGAAGCAGTAGTTTTATGAGACAAGTTTAAGTACGGAAGGTAGCAGAGCTGATGCTTCATATTCATGATCTGGCAACACTTGGTGGAGTCCAACTGTTCTGTAAAGAGTCCAAAGCTATTATTAGTCTTTGGATTTCATCTTATTGATTGCCCTGTGTCTCTTATTCATCTTCAGTTAATTACTTTATCCATATGTTAAGCATGTTTTCAAATTCTTGCTACTCATTAGCAGCACCATGTGTTCACTTCTTGCTGTACAACTTTAGGCTGTGTTTGGACACCTTGGGGTCTGTGTATCTTCATTGTACAATACCACAGCTGGCATCTGTAGATCTTTGTTGGTCCTTTTATGGACTACAGACAGCTCAGTAGTCTTGTATCTAGCTGCTAACCTGTCACACAAGTGAGTTACCCATCACTTCAGCTCTACAGATACAGCTCTCCCCTCCCTCCTCACAAGCTGTGGCCTCACCAGTGCTGAGTACAGGGCACAATCACTTCCCTACTTCTGCTGGCCACACTGTTTCTGATACAAGCCAGAATGCCACTGGCTGCCTTGGCCACCTGGGCACATTCTGGCTCATGTTCAGCAAGCTGTTGATCACCACCCTCAGGTCCTTTTCCACCTGGATGCTTTCCAGACACTCTTCTCCAGGCCTGCAGTGTTGGATGGGGTTGTTGTGACCCAAGTGCAGGACCCAGCACTTGGCCTTGTAAAACCTCAACCCAGCCTGTCCAGATCCCTCTGTAGAGTCTTCCTACCCTTGAGCAGACCAACACTCCTACTCAATTTGGTGTTATCTGCAAACTTACTGAGGGTGCCCTCAGTCCACTCATCCAGAACAAAGATGTCAAACAAGACTGGCCCCAAAACTGAGCCCTGGGGAACATTGCTTGTGACTTTTCACTAACTGGATTTAATGCCACAACTCTCTGGGCTTGGCCATCCAGACAGTTTTGAATCCAGCAAAGAGTGCACCTGTCTATGACATGGATCACCAGCTTCTCTAGCTGAATGAATGGCAGTAGCTCTACATTCTGTGATGTCTCAGACTGTGCTCCTCCATGCATATGCCTGGGCTTTGTGATATTTCTCTTTATTCTACACTGCCTGATGAGCTGTCCCTTAGACCACTTAGTGGATGGCAGGTGGATACTTGCTTGAACAAGGTTTGGGATCATTAATCTCCATACAACAGATGGAGAATGCACTAAGCATTTCACCCACCACTGGTAGCATTTGTTAGATACTTCAGAGGTTGCTGATATGCATGCAATAGACTGCAGTGCAGTGAGGAGAGATGCAAGAGCAACTGTTTATGAGGAGACTCTGATGTGCAGAAGAAGTATGTTTAGTGTTCACTGGCAAATGCTTTAATTCAGAACTTTAACTCAAAATGAGAGGGGTCACTGGGTACTCTTCTGTCATGTGTCTGACAGTTGTACTGCAGCTTTGAGCTGCCTGTAAGTTATGAGTGAGTTCTGACCTGACTATCTCATTTCTCCTATAAAGTGCCATTAGATTAGACCCTTGAAGAATAAATCTTGTCCTTAGGAATTCTGTCTCATTACTTTTTTATTTGAAGATCCTATGCAATAAAGAGACAATAGTTGTACCTCAGCAGCAGCTTTAACTATACAATATTTTGTGCAGAAATTTCTACTTCTTTCTATTTCTACTTCCTAGAACAGCAGAAGTAGCCCTGGAGTTGTGGGACTTTTTGGCATGTGTAGGGTCATGAAGCATTTTCAGGTTACTTTCATGGGACTTCAGATTGGCTGGTATGAATTGGATAAAAAAAAAAATATATTTCATCTAGATTAAGACTTCATGAAGACTAATAAAAACTTGCTGACATAGGCCAGCTCATTTACTGAATAGGAGCTTCTGGTGTATAAACATGAAAATACTCATCTGAAAGTATTTCTTGATCTGCTCCTAAGGAATATTAAAAAGAAGAAAGCCATACAACAAAGCATTCTGCTTTGTTCTGAGTGTACATTTCTAATTCTAGAACCTAATCAGTCAGTGCAATAATTGTCTTAACCTAAACAAAATTATTGAATCCCCATATGTTTAATGCAAATGTGGTGTTTCTTAAAATATGCTAACAGTATATTCATTTGGAGGACATCAGTTTTATGGCAGCAACTAAACTGAAGGGAATTTAATGATAAAATATCTGACAGAAGGCTTTTTGAAGCTGAATTTGACATGATGATGTGGTTCTGTGATTGCATAATCATGTTTCTTGTATATGAGAAACATATCTATTTCCCATATATATAAAAGTCTTAACTGGGGAATCGATTGCTGTTTAAATTACATTTTCTACTGCATTTCACAAGGCCGCAGGTTTAAGTACATTATTCTGCCATAGGTTTGATTTAAGCTAGAGCAATACCTTTTCCAATTTTCATTATGCTCTTTGCCATGAAAAAAAGATCTGTCAAGAGAACAGATTCGTGTCATGTCAGTTTGTGTCCCCGCTACAAAGTGTGATAGGAATGAATGACCAGATTTTAACTACCCAATATGTTATGTGCAGTGTGCCAACTTGGTATGTTAGCTAAACTAAGCTTTCTATTGTGGTTTTTTATTGGAGAGATATTTTACTGTCATCTACCTATTAATTACAGCTTGAATGAGGATTAATGGAGTTATCAAATCAAAAGGAAGTAAATTGAAAAGATTGTGCCATAGTACACAAAATTTTGATTCAGGGAATAGGAATGTATTCTCTTTTAACCTGAGGAGTGGGAACTGGAAATGGCACAATCAATCCATTTCTCAAAATGAAGCTTATTTAAAAGTGGTTCTGAAAGACAATCCATAGAAGGGATGAGATATGATGACAGCCACCACCACTCCCCTTCCCACACTCCCCACAGCTCTTAGATCTGAATGACTGGGGTAAGCAAATTGCCATGCTATTAATATTCAGAATTAACATGATATAATCAAGGGGGTAGCCAGAATGAGAAAGAGTTGCTGGGCAAAATGCAGAGGTGACTAGTAAAATTAGATCAATTAGACACCCAAATGGTTAAATGTATGGGGAAAGGTGGATATTAGACCCTGTAGCTGAGGTCTGGAGCAGAAGGAGGGTGACTGTAGGCTGCCTATTGCCAGGGGATAAAAATGGGGTTTCAGATCTGTTTTTCTGAAATGTGTGTGTGTTAGTATTTCATATCTGTCAAGATAAGTATTTAACCCTAGACTGATGCCTTCTGTCCATTTAACACATGATCAAAGTGTTGGTTGCAAAATGGTTTAGCTTTAACTGAGTGATTAACTGAAATGATTCAGGCTACATCATGATGTAACAGTTATGATACTGTTCTAGTATATATATACACATATATAGTACATATCTATATATAAATAGATATTCTCCTTGCCTTCTCGCTGTCAGGGGACTGTTGTATGTTAGTTTTCAGGATCCCACGTGCAGACTTGAAGTAGAAACAAACAGCCATGTGGGAGATTCAATGATTCAGTGGTCTAGTAATTTGTATGTTTATAAACACTTGTCTAAGATGCTTCTCCTACCTGCTTACTATTCTCCAAAGTATTAATTCCTGAAAAGTTGTTTTTTTTCTACCTCTTTCCCATCATGTCTGAAACTGATGTGCTACCAGCCTCCCTAATTCCATATTACCTGAGATCTGTAGATGGGTTTTGGCAGCTGAGATTTGACAGCAGAGCTCTTCAGTCTCGTATAGAGTCCTGGAGCATGCTGTAGGATATAATTCCTTCCACCTTACACATTGCTCCTGAAATGGATTCTTCCATAGTTCTTGCTCCAAAGCCTCACCCAAAACACCATCTGTGATCAGGTACAACTAAATGGATAACTAGGAGCTCACTTGCAGCTTCAGCCACAAAACCATCTGCTTCTCAGGAAGCAGTCCATACTTTTTAGGAATTTTTACATATGTATGACCAACTACTGTCACGTCAGATAGAGGAAAAGTTGGTGAAACAGAGTTAGGAAACTTTTATGAAACTTTTTATGAAAGCCTGATATTTGGATTCAAATGCAAGGAAATGCCTGCATCAATACCTACTAAGTAGTGATTGCAGGAGCTAGGGCAATTATTATCATCCAAATAGAAATATTGCATGTGGCCATTATGAATTAATGCATGTTAGACAAAACAGAAGATTTGTCATTATTTGGCCTGGAAATGTATTTTTGGATTATCCTTATTATGCAAGATCATTGTGACATTATGAAACGATATGTTAAGCATAGGCAGATATGTAATGTAGAATTGAATTGTGCCATAATTATCTGAAAGATGTAAATGTAGAAATTTATAAAGTTATATTTCCACCATTTTAAGATATCACTGTAGAAATAATACAAAATATTGCTTCAAAAATGCATAGGGAATATTTAATAGTTAGGCAAAAGATAAAATACAGGAGTCTACTAAATATACATTCCATTGGCTCAGTGAGTAAATAAACTCAGTTCAAGACTTCTCAAGATATACACAACTTTTTACATGCTTTGCCCAGCTATGACTCTCTTTAAAAAAAACCTGCTGCTGTGTAGATTTTATGCCCTGACTTAGAATCATAGAATGTTTAGGGCTGGAAGGGGCCTCCAAAGGGCATCTAGTGCAGCCCCCTGCAGGGAGCAGGGACA
>JAOEGS010016830.1:38233-73330 GCA_025447755.1 Corythornis vintsioides | reverse complement strand
CCTTTTTCCAATCACTAAGTCTCTCTCCCTTATTCCTTCTCTCTTCCCTTTGGGGAGGGAGTGGGGTTAATAGAGAGTGGTCTGTTATTGGTCTGGGGGTTGCCCTGACCCCAAACCGCAACAACAAGCAAACAAACCAAACCATACACATATACATCTTACTGGGGGCCTGATTTGTCTCCCATGTAATCAGAAATATTAAGTCACCCATAGCAGGTTTCAAACATTGAAATGTGGCATCCAGAAACAAATCTCAAAGATTAATATTTTGCTAGCAAGGGAAATAGACACTTCATGGGACTTTTAAAAGCTTCTACCTTTGATCCAGTTTCCATCATGATCACAGCCAGCACCTTAGACCAGACACAGCTTTATCATCAGACCCAGTCTGCATTAATCATCAGTACTCAAAATACCAGAATAAGAATAATTTTTAGTATTACCTTTTAGTAAGTATAGATTTAGTGATGCAGTGAAGCGCATTCTCTTATCATACATCAATGCACAGCTTGACACCATGAGTGTTCAAGCACAGGGCCTGATCCTGCAAGGTGCTGGTGATTTACCTAAGCAGTTCTCACAGGGGACCCAGTTTGTTCTTAAGCTTAAAAGGCCAAGTTTTATCTCAAAGTAAATCTTCTTTTGCATCCTGATTATAAATCACATCTTAAAATTAGAACTGGCCAGTAGCTAAACTTTTTCCTTTTCTTCATTAGTGATTAAAATGTTGAGCTGCACATCAGTGAATATATTATGGAATAAAGATGTTCCAGAAGTAGACAAGAGCTCATTGAGATAAGACTGTCTCCTGTCTGCATTTATTGTCACAGAGACAAGCTTTATGTATGTAACTACATATTTGAATATACATATTTTACAAAATCATGCAGATATAAGTACATCTCAATCAATATTATTATCACTAATAAGAGTTTCAAATTAATTCCATGTGGGTAGTTAGAGGACTCTATTCCTGATATTCCTGATTCTATCTATTCCTGATACTTGGAAAATGTCAGTCCTCTCCTGGAATAAAGCAGTGGGTTTTTTTATTTTGTTTTGTTTGGGATTTTTTATAATAATAATAATAATAATTAACAGATCTCTCAAAATCCATTCACCATCATAAGAAAAGGAGGAAGCCACAGTTATTATGCAATCACTTTTAAGACCACCAGTATGACATACATATAGCACAGAATACAGTACTCAAAACCAAGGCATGAAATATCTAGACAGATTTAAAATATTATACAACATTCTTTGGCCTTTTCCCACTTTCTCAAACATTTTCGTTGTCAAAAGTCTTATTTCCATATCTGAGACGACTAGGTCTACTGGATGTAAAAGAAGTTGTGATTATCCTTAAAGTGTATCTGACATTGCTATTAATGCTTGAAACTTGCTACCAGTGCATTTTTGCAGTTTCATCCTTTTAGCAGAACTGACACATATAAAAGCTTTGAAAATTCAAAGTATTACTCTCCAAAAGCATATGTGTAGTGATTACTTAACCAATAGGATGTTTTTTCAGTTCCTCTACAAGTTGGCTCAGTAACAGTACAATATTAATAATGCTTTAGCTTATATTTTTACAACCTGTTCTCCATTTCTCCCATCTGTCAACAGATTAAAATTGTTTTTACAGAATCACTCATTTTCTAACTTCTTTTAAATTCATCCAAGACAACTCATAACCAGTTTTCCTTTTTCCTAAAGAGTCTACATAAAACCCCAAACTTGAGACATTGCTTGTTTTTCAGAGTTGTTGATATGTGAAGTAACTCCTTTGATTTGAGATGTGTTGTTTTGGTTTCATCCTGTAATAAATGATAATTTTATTCTTATTAATATTCCAATTAAATATATGCCTTTAGTTCAGTTCAGTCCCATCAAACTACAACTTAAGGCAGCCCTAGGGTCTGTTACACTGTTAGTAGGTCTATGTACATAAAAAAAGCCTTGCAAAACTAGATGAGGAAAAACACCACCAGTAACAAATTGCATTGTGAGACTGAATCCTCTGGGATGCCCAAGTGAACTCTGAACTGTCTCTCCCTGCATGAAGTGGGCAGAAGATCAGCATAAAGAGATTAAATCTTCACAGATAGCTCTCAGAGCTACAACTTAGTCCACTGTTTTCACTACCATTCAGTAGACTTGCTGGAGTAAACACCAAATTAAAAATTGTTCAAGGACCTCAGTATTTGGCCCCAAATCAATGTGTATACAAATTACTTCATTTACAACTATGTTTTTATTCCAGATTTATTGCAGCCTAACAGTGCATTGGATTTCATTTATAGGATTTATTAATTTTTATCTAATGAACAATTTCAAAAGGCAATTCAGATGATTACAACTGTGTAATGTTTGCAGTAAGGACCAGATCTTGCCAGCCTCGTTTGCCTGTAGTGCCACTTGTATCAAAAGTATTTGAAAGCAATTGTACATTCAAAACACCAAAATAAACAAGTTCAAAAATACTTAGTCCACATGAGAAAAGGAAGCAGAGTAGATGCATCAGTCAGTTCTGAGCCACATGTTGTCTCTGTGCAGATAGACTTGGCTGAACTGACTGGAGCAGTCTGACTTAGAGGAAGAAGTATGCTCTTGTGAAGACCAGACCTTTAGGTAAGAATTGCCAAAGTGTTGTCTTGACTACAACAAATAGTCCCAGTGACAAAACCCCCACTGTTTACAGTAGAAAGAGAATGTCAAAGCTACATATACTAAAATCTCACCTTGTCATGTAAAAAAAAAAATTGAAAATTAAAGCAAGGGAACATATCTTTAGTTATGTACCATAATGAACTAAAGAATAGTTTATTTACCAAAAAGGTCATCTGCTGAGTAATATGGTTTTACTTTTGTTTGTTTGGGTTGGGTTTTTTTTCCATAGAATGCTTTGGGGTCGAAGAGACCTTTAAAGGTCATGTGGTCCAAGCCCCCTGCAGGGAGCTTTGCAACCAGAGCAGGATGCTCAGAATACTGTCCAAACTCACCTGGAATGTTTCCAGGGCTGTGGCATCAATCACCTCTCTGGACAACCTGGACCAGTGTCTCACCACTCCCATTATAAAAAATGTTCTTTCTATCTAGTACAAATCTACCTTCTTTTGATTTAAAACCAATCCCCCTTTGTCATGTCACAACAGGCCCTGCTAAAAAGTCTGTGCCCATCTTTATTATAGTCCCCCTTTAAGTATCAGAAGGTCACAATAAGGTTTCCCTTGGAGCCTCGTGTTCTCCAGGCATAACACCCCCAACTCTCTCAACACAGGAAAGACATGGACCTGATGGAGCAGATCCAGAGGAGGGCCACAAAGATAATCAGGGGGATGAATCACCTCTCCTACAAGGATAGGCTGAAGAAGCTAGGTTTGTTCAGCCTAGACAAGAGAGGGCTCCGGGGAGACCTTATAACCACCTTCCAGTACCTGAAGGGGGCCTACAGGAAGGCTAGAGAGGGGCTGTTTACAAGGTGTAGTGAAAGGATGAGGGGTAATGGGTTTAAATTAGAGTAGATTTAGACTGGATATCAGGAAGAAGTTCTTTACCTTGAGGGTGGTGGATCAGTGGAATAGGCTCCCCAGGGAGATGTTTGAGGCCCCATCCCTGGAGATATTCAAAGCAAGGTTGGACAAGGCTCTGAACTGCCTGGTCTAGTTGAGGGTATCCCTGCTCACTGCAATGGGGTTGAATTAGATGACCTTTGGAGGCCCCTTCCAGCACTAACCATTCTATGATTCTCTCAGCTTATCCTCACAACAAAGGTGCTCAAGTACCCTATCACCTTTGTGACAGCCTCTGAACCTTTTCCAATACACTCATCTCCTTCTTGTGCTGAGGATGTCAGACTGGATGCAGTATTCCGGGTGAGATCTCACCAGAGTGACAATCACCTCCTCAACCTACTGGCCACACTTCTTTTTGATACAGCCCAGAATGCGACTGGCCTTCTGGGCTGTGCATCCAGGGGTGCATTTTGGTAGTCAGATGTTTCTTTCTCCTTCTGATTTTGGAATTATATTACAAAGCTTCCCATTTACAATTAGTGATTTATTTTTTTTTGCTTAGGTGGCCAGAATCTTCCCAGCATCCGTGCCCAAAAACTATGGCCAGCATTGTGTTCAATTTACTTGCAATTCTCTTTCATCCTTTTCCCAGCAATAATTATATTTCTTTTGTGTGTTTCATAAAACAGGGATTGTTTTCCATAAAATTAACTTGACGTGATTTGAAAGCCAATGCAAAGGGAACGGGGATGGGGGGGATGCAGGGGGGTTGGAAAGAGAGCACACTGTGATTGTGAACAGAGGTTTAAACGACGTGGAAGACGTGCTTTCAGCTGGGGGATGCTTCATTACGAATTAAGTTTTGTTTCCTTTACTTGCTGCAGCACAGTGACAGCTTTGACAGACATATGGGTTGTTTAGAATCCTAAAGGCTTTTTAGTTTAAAGTGCTTCATGAATATATCTAGCTGCAGTATGTGATGTAGGCACTTTTTATTTAGCTGTATTATGCTAAATGTAGTTTGTAAATGGAACACCTTTCAGTCCTTGCCTAGGAAAATTTGTTTCAGTGTACTTGGTCATTGCTGCGATGCTTGGGCAGCGGGTCCTGCTAAGGCTTTGCTTTTTATGCTGTGCATTACCATGCATTTCAACACCATACATATTATTGTCATTTATTTCTATGGGAACAGGAAGATACGAAGCTGTTCTGTTTGTGAGCAGATAACCAAAATCACAAGCTTTTTATGTCATTTAAACCCTCTTCCAAGAAGAATAAATGAGTAAGGTCACCCTAAGCTGTTGGCTTTCAGGTTTTGTCTTGTCACGAGGGCTGCAGTTTCAGGTCTATGACAACGCTGTAAGGTTTTGTTTGAAAATATCATACTCTTGTCATATGAGCCTGGTGTGCATTGTAGCTGTTACCCATGTTACATCTTTTGCTTAGTTCAAAAACGTGTTGGTTTGGATGTCTGGTTGTTTCTGGCTTTTGTTGTTGTTTTGTTTTGTTTAATGTCAGAGCTGTGCACTTTGAGACAGAGATCCTGATTTCAATTACATCATGTAATACCCAGAGTAAAGCCATTTACTTGAGTAGAATTATAGTAGATGACACAAGTATGGCTGAGATTAGACTCTGGCTGATTATGGGCTCTGCAAACCAAATGGTGCTCTTTCTGGCTCACTCATTAGTTGCTGCCAATAAAGATGTTGCAGCTCTAAACTCTATTAGTTTAGAATGCAGAACAACCTCATGCTGCTGAGAGAAGAAAACACAAGACTTGTAAACTGCTAAGTAATGTTAACTGACCAAGAGCAGAGCTTGGTTTTCTTTGCCCAAGCCCCGCTGGTTCTACCAGTGCGACATAAAACACACAAATATGAAACAATCTTCAAAGCCAAGTGAATGTCCAGAGGAAGTGTCCAGGAAGAAAGGAGGTTGTATTTTCCAGAGATTTTGCCATTGGTTCCTCTTATTCTGGGACACATCATTTTATAGACTAAGAATTAAGCCCCTGCTCTGGCGGACAGCATTTCTCCCAGCTTACACAGTTTCTCCCAGCTTACACGGATCCATGCATCTCCTACCATCCCCTACCCTGTATCTGTACCCCTTGTAGCCACAGTTTATTTACAGCTGTAATAACACTTGGCGCTACAGTATCAGGCTATCCTAAAAAATAATTCCTTATTACTATGTTGAGTGGAGAGTATCACAGAAGTTAGTGCTTGGAAGGTTTTTACACCTCCACAATTCATAGATTTGATTTAAGAGCCCATACAAACATCATTCTAAGGATCGACCTGAAATTTCAACCTAAGCTAAAGCCCTTTGAGAACTAGTACTACCTGGAGTAGGGTGAGGGAACAGCTGCCCTATATAGACCTCTCCATCAAAGACTGTTATTTATAAGTGAATTAACACTTTGTTGAAAAAAAAAAAAAAAAGGTTCACCTATAAGAACATTGGACCCAGCAGAGATGACAGATTAAAAAAGGAACTGTGAGAATTAAACAAAAGTTACACTCTTTGATTTTTATTTGAAAATTTAAAAATATCTTCTTCATGAACAAGAGTCTCCTGGGTATCAGCTTCAGAACTTAAAGAAAATTCTCATGTCATTTGTGGCTGATGTAAGAATCCTTTCTTACAGTCTTTCTTACAGTCTTCCAGTAAGATACAGGGTAGAAAACTGGACTCCCACTCACAGGCAGATATTTTTCTTCCTTTTGCACATTTGTCAAAGAATATGTCTTTTCCTCTTAGAATAATGCTAGCCTATTCACAGAAGTTTTTCAAGCACAGCATCCATTTCCCCTTCAGTGAAAAAAGGGCAGTGTTTAGGGTGTTTTCAAAAAACTCATTAATAAGTAGTTATAAACACCAAGGTTAAATAAACATTTTAAAATCCTGAATATTAATTCTGTAAGAATTATGTGGGGTCACACCTCACTAGGTATTTTTCTAGCTTTTTTTTTTTTCATTAACAAAACTACATAGGTCAGCCTTGTAATTCTGGGTTTGCAATTGTGCCTACATTCAAAGGCAAGAAACCAGAGAATCCTGACAAGCTTCTGCAGTGTCTCTGAAGTCAGGACTGGGCTGCAGACATTTCCATTTTATTTTTAAACAATTAATGATAAAATACCCAGTAAGTACTTTTTTCAGGGCACGGTTCACATTTTTCTCCCCATCTCACAATCTTAAGAAACCTTTATATACGTCTGAGCTCTGATAACTGAGAAAGATAGCCTGCTGTTCTTAGCCAAAACTGCAGAATGTCACAGATAGAGCAGGAAGAACATTTGGCTGCTTCTGTCATTCCCAACAAAATTTTTAACATTTTGTTTTATTTAGTGGCTTCACTCTTCATAAGATGATTCAAACCCCTATAGGGGACCTACATTAGTCTGCTGACATTTTTCTGCTAGTATAATTATTATGTCCTTCTGTAGTCTGCTTTTCATCTGTGCAGAATTTCTTCCTGGCACAGAAGAGTATAGTTAAGAGACCTCAAGGTGGAAAACTGGAAAAGCCAGAATAGTTCTTCAGCATAAGGTAAGATAGAGGACAACTGATTTGGTGTAACTGTGCATGTGCTTGGACTGCTGGCAGCTGATGGCAGCAAATAGCAGATAGACACTATTCAACTGAGAAGAAAGGATCTTCCTACACTAAAAAAAAAAAAAAAAAAAAAAAGGAGCAGAGAGATATGTTTGCCTTTTCTTTATACTCCACCAGGAAAAAATATGCCCACTTAAACTATGGCAGGAACATTGTTATTTCTAGCACAGGGCACGCTTAAGTATATATCTGCATGTCACCCCACTAATTATAAATCATATCAACTTGATTTGGTTGCCCCATGTGAAGGCCTACCCTACTGCTCAGTGTTTAAAAGAAAGAAGGGCTTTTTTTAAAGAATGAAATAGACTGCACTGGCATCTAGTATACATTATTATAACATATAGGGTTACCACTACATACCTGGAGGTTGAGCTTTGGTTTTAAGAACAGTTCTATCTAGGCTCAGCTGTACTTTTAAGCTGAGGTTACGGTTAGCCCCTTAAACACACGTCCTTTTGTTGCTAGGCAGGTGCAGATCTGAAATCAGAATAGAGCACTTGGGATAAAAAGAAAGCAAATCCACCTCCTCTGATTTAAAGACAATATTGCCTTGGTAACAGGTAACACATGTAAAGTACATGGTTAATTAAGACTTCCAGTTTTAACAGCGACAAAACAGAAACGAAAATGAGAAGCACTGTAGCAAAATATAGACAGTCCTTAATAGTCAGGTAGCTTAAAACACATTAGTATACACCACTGAACAATTTAAAAGACAATTGCGTAGGTCAGGTGGAAACAGTGAACTGAATTCTGGAAAACTTAGTGGACTGGAGTGCTCACAACAGGATGAGAAAGGAGTCTAAGACTTCATGCCCTGTTCACTGGTGAGTGAGAGGGAAAAGAAGATGAAGTTACCTGAAGCTATTTTAAAGGAAGAATGCAATCACATACACAGTTTTTAAACTGCCCATTCTCATTATGTGCAAGGGTTATATAAAGCTGAGGCAGATAGAGGTTATCAGTGGTGAAGACCCTTCATTCATTATTCCTCATCAAGTAACTCTGACCTCACCTGCTTCTCTTGGAAAAAGTATGAGACATGAGCACACAGCTATATAAGCACTATGGAGTTGGAAGAATGGAAACAGAGTCCCCCTGCTGTCAAATAAGCAACCACTTGGGCAGAAAAAAAAAAATGAAGTATGAAAAGAAACACACAAATAACGGCAGATTAAATTGAGTCCATTTACACCATGGACTATACAGCTCACTAAAACCAAAGGCTGGAGGAGAGGCCAGTGAGTTTTCCATAAATGTTAAAATCTGAACAATATTGTAATAAAGGAATTTGAAAATCTAAAAGCATATATGAAAAAAATTAAAAAAGGAGTCTATCTCTGCCAGTCACATTGCTGGGTATTAGAATCCATCATATCCACAGCAGACAGATTTCTGACTTACAAATAATTAACAAAAGTTTAACTTAAGCTCCATCTGATTAAATGGGAAGCTTTGAAATAGAAAATATTTCCATTTTTGATACACAATATCTCCTCCAAACTAGAAGAGGTGGATTGATCTTTTTCAAAAGTTTTTTGATTACAGAAGCATCAAATTGGATCTGACATACCATTTATGACAAATACCAGAACACTCCTGTGTAGAGAACTAGCACTAGGCAGATGTACCAGACCACTCAAACATCCACTTATACCCATTTGAGTGGCAGAAAGGTTATCTCATGCCACAGCAGTGCCAGATGACAGACTTAGCCCAGCACTGACCGTGCTTCCATTCCCAGTTTAGGCATCTTTGGGTTCAGATATTGCATTGATGCTTATGACCAGTGCCATGCAATTATGGGCTGCAAGGATTTTTATATATGTAAAGAGTATATAGGACAAGGACCAGGACATTCACTTAACACATACGTACAACTGTTTTAACCCAGTTTTGAGGAAGACTACTAAAAAAAGCCCAAGTAAGAAATTATTACAACATCTAAAGTCAAGCTGCTGTGCACTGAAATACTGAATTAAAGTGGCTGAATTCTTGCAGATTTTGACACTGTGTTTTTGTTACTCTAAAAAGGATGATAATAACAGCTCATCAGAGTCACTGAAATCTGAACAGGATTGGCTGGGCTTTGAAGGGGTCTCTAATAGCATGGGGTAGTAGAAATTGCTCCTAATTCTAGGGTTAAGATAAATATGCTGCAGTAACCTACAGTTGAAAGACAGGATTAATCTATCTAGTCACAAATCTTTTAAGACAGACAACTGGTTTCAGTTGTTTTCAGAGAGTCAGAAATAAAACATCAGCCATATTCTCTTACTCTGGACTATTCATATAACTCTACAGCAGAGCTTTAAAAGAAGATACAGAAATCTAGTTATTGATCACTTGTAATGCCTAATTCAATTCTGAGAGGAAATGGCCTACATTTCATGGATACATTTCATTAAAAGACTATTTATTCATTTTGCATTTTGTAAATGCTTTAGCAGAGAGATATCAATGCAAGCTGGAGGGTAGCACAATGAATTGGAAGATTTGTACCAGTCTCCAACAAAACGTGAGCAAAATGACATTATTACACTATGATTTCTTAATGTAATTATTAGAACCATGGGGAAAATAGGGAAAGAATGGACCTAGAAAGGTTATCATATGTATTCTGTATTTTAAGGGAAGCTCAAATACACTTATGTTGTATCTCACAAAAGTTTGTCTAATTTAGTCCTTAAAGATCCCTAATGACACTTTACAGCCACCTCACAAAAACTATTCCAATGATGCTTTATCTGCATTATTATAGTCTATGAGTTTTGGTTTGGGTTTTTTGTTGGGTTTTTTTTTTCTTATTTTGAATGTGTAGTTCGAATATTTCTCACCAGTTATGCTGGTTACAATCTGTCCTATCACCTGGAATACAGCAAACTGCTTAGTCTCTCCTTTCCTACAGGATCCTTCAAGTTTTGAGAAACTTTATCCCCCACTTCAGCTTTCCGTTCCCTCATCCTCTAGTGTCATTCAGTTAGTTGTCACATATCACGTTCACAAGGCTCTGATCATTCCTGCTGCTCATCTGTGTCTTGCTTTAAGTGCAGTGCGACAAACTGAACATTATATATGCAGCTAAGCTTTTTCCAGCATGAGAGCTACTTGTATAAGGTAAATGTAAGCAGTGAAAGTCAAAGCCTTGACTTCTCTGCTTCTTTTGTGCAACAGTTATGATCATGGTCACTCACTGTGATGCAATACAACTCCTACCTCTGTCTTTGAAGACAAGTTGTCCCCTGTTTTGAAGTGCACTGTTTATTACATCTCTGAATACCTTAATACAGCCCATATCACACTCCAGCAGCCAGAGCTCCAGCATTTCCCTGCCTGACTTGTGAGAATGCCATGAAAACAGGCTGGCTTCAGCAAAGCTGTGACAGTATCTAACATACACAGCTTCTTACCTGTCCACAAAACAGGTTATCTACTGTAGAAGGAAATTAGGCTCATTTGATGAGATATGTTTTCAGTAACTCTATGATAGTAATTATTTCCTTGCTATGTTATAGCTGCTTATGAGTTTTTGGTTTGTTTGGCTTTTTTAGAATTGAGGCTGAACTGCATCATTTCTGTTTTAATAGCATAGCTGTAAACTGCCTTGGAACTTTATAGAAAAACTCTGTCAACACTCATGCTATTAAAAGCATTATGGGCTACTGTAAAATTTATTTACATCGCTATTATCTCTCTTTAAAAGTTTAAATGACTCATGTTACCAGATTAAAAGCGACTGGGGCAACAACTTTAGCAAGTTGAGGAATTCATCCTGTCTTCCTCCTTTTTTTATTTTTTTCTTGTTCCCCTAAAGGGAAAGAATAGCAAGTGGCAGCCTCCAGTTTGGAGAGAAGGGCTCATGGATCAACGCTGCAACATGTTCATTACCTTTGTCCCTTGAGTAACCAGTGTTTGTACAGATTCCAGTTTTGCTGCAATTGAACTTCCAGAAAAATAAAGGGATTTTATGCTGAAATTTTTACTGCCACCAATTACTGATTTTTAAGGGAAAATCATCCACCTTCACAACAGTCACCAGCACCAGAGGAACCAACATTAGTGTCACCAACAAATGATTCTACATGTTACAGGGAGGTATAGAATCTATACTTTTCCCTGTGGCCTTACGAAGAGTGAGATCTACATAAACTTTTTAAGACTTGGTATGTATGGTCTCACAGCAGCTATAAGGAAGGAAGATTTTTGTGAAAAAAATAAACTCGCAAGACTGAAAGCCATCTCCTGACAAACATCTAGGGAGGCAAACTGCCTACCACTTCATAATACATAGACACTCATATATTAAAGAGGAAGTTAATTCCACAAATGCATTTTAAAGTCACCACATCTGAACACTTGATTTATTTCTATGGTCAGTCACAATTATAATCTTTATAAATATGAGGCATTGGGAAAAATATATCAGTATAAATTTTCTTTAACCTATAACCACATCAAAAATTAGGTCAACATACATTCTCAGCTTTTACATTAGTTACCTCGGTAATTTGATGACCATCTGTTTGTGGGCTATCAACTGTTTTTCCTGAATTTTACTGTTTCTTTGTATAAGCAAAAACTGACAGGAGCTTAAGAGGAAAGTGTCTCCTTTATAATTGAAGTACAAGCAAAAGGGGATGGAGTTGTTAAAGTCATCTTCAATTTGTCTGATATCTATAATCAAAGAAATAAAACATAGCCTACAATACCATGGTTGTTTCTGTTACATTAGAAAAATTGTATCTTTCCATTTGGCAAGGTAATTGTTGATATGGTCAATTGCAAGATTTGAAGTCTATTCTCTGCCAAAAGACCCCAATGTTCCTTCCACTGAAGTCAATGGCAAAACTATAAAAAGCTGTTATTGTTTCTATACAGTCTAGGTCTGCGGGACTAGAGATGAAAGAAATAGGAAAACACACACCTCCTTTCCAATATTTTGAACTATAACATAGTATAAAAATACTAGACATTATCCAATCGTTTTCAGTTGCTGAATTTCTAAGGTTTAATTTTTACTTTATAATGTGAAATAATCTCACCTCTATTAACACAATACTCCCAAGCGCTTTTGTTCCAGAGAGAGAGTATGTTACTAATTACTAATCATTAACTCATTTATCTGCATTTTCTCCCCTAATCTGAGCGCACAACTATTGTTATACATTTCAAAGCAAAGCACGACGCTGAAACCATGTCAGGAAAACTGTTCTTCATTATGCTAACTCTTGCAGCAACATTTTTCTGGCCAGCAGCAGCCAAGGGAGTGAATTTCTTTTGGGGGATACCAGAGCAGAATATTGAATTGCCCCTGTGTTGACCAATTCTCATCCTTGTTTCCATTTTACCTATTTGCCTGCCTTTTTAACAATCTGTAATTGGAGATAAAGGCCTACAAATTTCCAAGGCCTATGTACCTTTCTCTGTGGCATATTCAGTTCATAGCTGTGCAGATGGTTTGAAATGCCAGGAGTCTTGCCAGCAGTTTTCAGCTATTGAGGCTAATATTTTTATTTCTCCCTACAAAGTTTCCCTGGAAAGAAATCTTGGAAAATGAGAGTCATAACTGACTTGCCATCCTTCCTTCAGCATATTATTTATAGTCATGGAGTACATACGTATTTAACAAGGTGGTTCAAATGTTAACCTAAAAGCGAAAGAGGATTTTGCTCTTAAATTTGTTCCTGTGTGTATTTTGTCTGATTTTCAGGGGACAGGATTTCATACAGAAATTTGAAATCTCTTTACATCGACATGTTCTGTGAAGAAATAATTCCTAGAGTCCATTCCACAAACCCCTTAGACACAGGATCTTTCACAAGTTGAGAAAGATTAAGTTTACTTGCATACAAAGGAATTGCTAATCATGAAAGGAGGAAATGTGTTCTGGATGGTTTTCTTGAAGTCATAACATATTTCAGCAGCTTCATATGAAAATTTCAAGTATCTCTTCAAGCACTAGTTTTACTGTAGGCATAGCAAGTCTCATAGAAACAGAACTTGGATTCTACATTATGGTTTTAACATTTTTGTATGCAAAAAGTTCAATATAGGGAAAGGAGCACTGTGAGCTTATCACAAAGCATAAGCATGGACAGCAAGGAAAAAAAACAGTACTGAAGAAGAAATGCAGTCTGCATAGCTCCTGCAATGTGCAGGAGGTTTATACTAGTCTTGAGAAAGCCATTTCATGAGGAACTGTGACACATTCCATTAGACACAAAAATATATCATACGACTCGTCCATCTTTCACTCCTGCTAGAAGATCATTTCCACTTTGCCAATGTCAAAGGATAATTTCATAAGCAATTCTATTTCTCCTTTTTTTTTTTCTCCTCCTTTTTGTTGTTGGCAAAGCCCTGCTATTATATTTTCAGTCTTGCTTTGAGAACACATGTTCCTTATTAACCAGACTTTTTAACAAGAAAGAAGATGGCAGAGAAAAGCAGCACTGTTTAAAGGATGGCAAGCTGCAGAAAGAAAGAATCATTCCTTTTACTACAAAATTACTACATTAAATTCATGTTCACTGTTACATGGGACATCAATCTAAAAAATTTAGTCTTTTTACCTGAAAGAATCTATGGCTCAGCAAATATTTCTGAGTTATAACATGCACACCAATTATTTTCTCAATGACTTCTGGTCAAATATTCATCTCTGTCTTCCCTGCTGGCCCATTCATGGCAAGAGTGAATGCCTTCATGTCAAGGCTCACATGGGATTTTTTACCTTCTGGGCCATGATTCATGAGGATTCCTCAGAATAATGGAATCAATTTGCAGAATAGATTTTGAACAAATATTTAGACCCTTTTTGGTGCTTGATCTCATCTGCATCAATGACTGAAAAACTCCACCATCAATTACAAACTCAACACTTCAATAAAAAATTAAGCTCAGTTTATCATTAATTAATTACTGAGATATAAATATTGTTCTTTCATCACAACAGAAAGAATACAAGTACAGAACATGTCTTAAAGATAAATCACACATCTGACTCAGTAGCTAAGGTAAAAATACAGAGGATATTAGTGTTCACTTGATAAACTCTCCAAAATTAATTTTAAAGTGTTGAAGCTTATGACATTTGTGACATCAAAGGCAAACTATCACAACTGCATGGAAAGCAAATAGGAGGAACTGACAAAGCTTGTCTACAACTCATATTACTTCTAGATAGGACAAAAATTCATTACAGAATCTCTCAGAACAAACAGATAAAGATGTCTGAAAGAAGGAATCTTTCCTAGTAGATGCCTAAACAGACAGTCAGTTGAATAAAAATATAAAGAAGAAGGTCCAATATGTATCCCATAGAGAAATCCATTACAGTTGCAAATATATTTCAGCAACAGAAAAAAAAAAGGAATGGAGAAAAGCACAAGCCTACAAATCATGTCAAGTATTATTGAATTAGTCTGAGAATTCAAAGGGGAAAAAAACCAAAAAGGAACAAACAAAAAAAAACCCAAACAAAACAAAACAAAACAACAACAACAAAAAAACACCAAAAAACAACAAAACCCATCTATTCCCTCAGTATCACCACAGTCTATAATGAACAACAAACAGCTTGAGGTCTCCATTTTTATTCTAAACTCTAACATATCAGGTATTACTGATTTCCATCATCAAATTAAAGATACAAATTATAAACCCTGTGTCTTTACTGGCCATTTCTGACCTTTATTTCCTTCATCAGGCACCTATCCATATGAATCTTTTCTGTCCAAGCTGAAGTCACAGATAAATTAAGAGGGATCACCTGTCTGTTCTTCAGAAAACAAACAACAAAAAAACCCAACACAAACAAACAAAACCCACAAAAAAAAAAAAAAGAAAAATCAAAACCAAACCAAAAGAACAAAAAAAGAAAAATTCAGTCCAAGCTACTTAAGAACAAAGACCTGGTCTCAGATGCTTTATTCAGACAAAGCTTCCAGGGTGACACATGGTTCTTCTGCAGATGTGTGTATCACTAGGCTGCAGCTGCCTGATCACTTTATGGCTCAGTTGCAACTCTATATACCAGCCTTGAAAGGGGAGGGATGCCTATTTCACCAGCAGGAACAATCCCAAGAAACACAACAGTCACCATCCCAAGAAACATTGTTCTTCAGAGACACAGTTTTTCCTTCACTTCTGCGTTCTGTGGTTTGGAACAATAATTTGCTGTTGCCTCGTATTGGAAGAATTCATTTCCTTCTTGGCACAGAATCAGTTATTCTATACAAAAGGAGGGGAGGCACAGCTAAGATTCCTCACATGTCCTTTACTGAGAGCATAGCTATCAGCTTATCTTGGTTTCTTACTTGGCAACCACAACTAAGAAAGTCAAAGGGAAAACAAACATGGGTTCAGAGGAACCCACAAGGGCATTTCCTTTTATTTGAAAGTTTTCTGCATTGCAATCAAGGCTTGAAAGAATGAGAAAAGAAAGGTAGAGATTAAATTAATACCAGTCCATTTGCAGAGTCTGCTGTGATCACCACACCATTTTACAGGTGCATATGAGGGGGAGGGGAAAGAAATAAAATGCACATACTTTAAAAGTTAGTGCCTTTGGACTTTCGAGCAGAATTCCTAATGCTTAAAATTAATCCTATATATATATATCTCACTAACAAATAAGTCATGACTTAACGTTATCCATTTTTCATCTCAGAAATCACAGACAAATACACACAGTCTAAATTCCATCTATGTCTCTACCACCCTTGTTGTCACCCTTTCATTGGGTTTCCACAAGAATTCGCAGCCAGAAAACAGAAAATACTAATCTGAGTCCAAAATAGAATCAGATTTTCATAAACCTGCAATACTTACTAAACAAAACAAAAAAAACCAAAAACCAAAAAAACAAACAAAAAACAAACAAACAAACAAACAAACAAAAAGTTATAAGAAAAAAGCCTATGAAGTTTCTGGTGAAATCAGGAATATCACCTGAATCTCCAGGCCTCCAATCTTGTATTCAGTTTCACTGAACAGCCTGCCTGAGTCATACAAAACCCAGATTTTCTTCAGGCTCAGACTATACCCAAGCTGCTATGCTGAAGCCTTATGGACTATGATTCAACCAAAAAAATGTTTCTGGTTAATGGCTCAGAGAATGATTAGACTAAAAATAGTATCCCTCAAATCCCATCTGTTGGTACAGCAACAGTCTACACTTCTACCACCCACCCATCGGGTAACATCAAACCACTGCTCCTCCTTCCCCAACCCCATGGGGGGCTTTTTCCCATCACAAGCTCAGATGAACAGTCACCCTGAGGTGCCAGATCATCTTTTCCAGTTCTTGCCTTGCGATGACTTCCACGCTGTTACTGCTAGAAGAACACCACAAGAACCTCACCTGTTTAGCAGTCACTTTGATGGACCTTACTGTTTGTATATATGCCCATTGTAATACCTGCATTTGTATGTACAAATTTACCAGCAGAGTAAATCCCTACTACTACATCCCTGCACTGGATGTAAATGCCTACTATTTACTGGGTGTTCAGAAAATGATAGTGGGGATGAATGCTCCCACTGTAGCACTGATTGTGCCTCAGAATAAAATGTTTTTGCTCTATGAGCTACATACCCTTGATCAAATAAAGGCAATGTTATTAATTTTACTTGTGACAAAACAGTTTGGGATATTTGGTCATTTAATATACTGCTGAGAGCAAGAAATGATAAGGTCACTCTGGAGTACCTCATCCTAGCCCAAACCTCTCCTTCCTCATAGCTTTTTTGCTTTCTAGAGCAAAACTCCACCAATGCTGTTCCTGGTTATCTGTGTGTTTCTGTATGTTAAGACATATGGGGGAAAAAAAGATGAGATGTTGTGTTTGTAAGAGATAAGGCTCTGATTTCAGGCTTACTTTCAATTTTAGTAGAGATTTGCATCCACTATATCCATTTTAATCATGAAGAACTGCATCTTCCTATTAACACGCACAACAGCTTTTAATGAACATATAATGGCCAATATGGTGCCCAGTTACAAGGATTCTTAGTACTACATTGCATACATGGCTCTTCATTGTTAATGCAACCCATCTGGTTTCTGGAAGGCAAATGTGACTGAAAACAATTTACTTCTTTTACTTGAACTGATTTCAAATTAATATTTGTATGTGAGACTGGCCAGACATGTCAAAAGGGACTTTGACAGGGTAATAAATACTGCAGCTATAAATAGACTTTGATCCATGAGCAAAGAAAATGTCTCCAGCAATTTCTTAGTGCAACGACAGTGAAATAATGAGAACAAAATCCAGACTGAGCATCACTCAGTATGTTGTTTAACTCCAAGTACTTAAACAGTTGCTTGTGAACCAATTTATTCATTATCTATTATGGATAGAGCTGGAAGCAGCAGGATAGGTCTGTAAATAATAAGCTGAGTGGGCTTTGCTTTCTCTCTTTCTTATATAGCAAGATAACATTTGTTTTCTACTACTCTGATGGAAAAGTTCCAAGACACAGTGATAAATTGAGCATATAGGTGATAGGGCCCTTGTATTACATGAGCAGCCAGTTTAAAAATTTTTGGAGATACACCAGCAACACATCCCATCAGAACCTGCTGCTGCTGCCATTTCTACATTTGCATAAGCCAGGCTGTCTCACAAACTGCTGCTCCTGTTCCTACAGCTTTCCCAAGCCAAACTCCTTCAATCTGTTGCAGTTTTGAAGGCCAAACCCCTTCAATCTGTTGATGCTGTTTCCAAGTGTGGCTGATGCTCCAGCAGTTGCCCAAGCCAAACTCTGGAGCAGTCTTTTGCTGTTTATTCTTAGCTTGCTCAGCTCTGATCCTGGTAAGCTTTAGGCACCTGACAAGAACCCTAAATTAGAAGCCTACTCACCTCAGATCCTTCTCTATGCAAACAGGAAGAGACAAGCCTAAAGGTACATTTGAATCCTCCATAAACTGAATCAATGAGGTACCTAAAGAAGCTGGGATGATCCCACATCCTCCATCAGGCTGAATGGTCTCTTCTCTATTCAATCACATAATCTGAAGGAGAATACAATTCTAATACTTGAAAAAAATTATTTGCATAATACTGAAATCTTTATTTTTTACTATTGTTGAAGTCTTATTTGCATCCCTACTACAGAAGGGTGAGGCCTTTGTGGCCCAGTGTGCCTTGCAATCCCTAGCACACGACAAGGGACAAGAAGGTCTAACACATACCCCTTATGCATTCTGCAGTCACATCTATCCCTCAGCAATGCTTTTAAAAGTTCCATCACCCTCATCCATTGGTTTTGTTACCTTCCTGACTTGCACCTACAGAAAGAGCAATCAAAGGCAGTGATCTAAAGGAAGACCTCCAGCAGCCCTTTTCCAATCATAGTTAAGAGAAACATGAGAGAAAGAAGTGTGAATTGTACCAGCGCTAGAAAGATTTTACAGTGACTATCCCATTTCCCTTGACAACTCTAGATTTAAACTTTCTGCGGCTTAGTGCCTGTGAAAACAAGAATGTCTGCCTTGAACCAAGGCTAGGTGAAGACCTAGCCTACAGTAAGCTTGTCTTGTTAACATAACCCATGCTAGAAAGAGGCAGACAATGTCCCTCGGCCAGGATTATCTTTTACAGTTCCAAAAGCATCAGCTGAGCAAACAGACTGCACCTGCCCACTTCTGCTGCCTCATCAGATCCAGGAGACAGACACACAGGTCAGCCCCACAGCCAGAGAGCATCAGCTTCAAAAGATTAAGACATTTTTCCCCTGCCTCTTTCCTTGCTGGATTCTATGTGCAAAAAAATATTTTATTCTGTATCTTGATAAGCACATGGCACATTAAAACAAAGAGCAGGTCATATATTCCCTACCAGCATGTTCCCATTTGTGTCTGCATATGCTTGACAAGTGCGTTTATTATTTCTCCCTGCTTGCTACCCTCAGAGACATGCTTTAGTCTTACTGCTTATTTTGCAAGGCTACACAATCAGTGTAAACACACTGAAACTTAAAGGAGGTTATAATTAAAAAGGAATATGTCAATTCATGAGGATCTATTGAAATATTGATTACAGAGTTTGAAAATAATACAAGTAAATTGGCTGTACAATCAACCTAAAAATATTCCATCTGAAGTACTTTTGAGGTTAACAGCAGGTGTAGTTCTAATGGAGAGTCAGTCTCTGGGCTCATCTTGAAATTTGACTCATCGCCATGCTCTGTTTTTAGCATCAAAAACATATGTAGAAAAGTGGCAAAGAAAAGGTTTTTCTATTATTTTCCTCTTTTCCCCCCTCCTAAAAAAAACAATGCAGTATTATAAATACTGCTACAGATGTGTGAAAACAATAGAATTATATCATTATAAATTTTTACATCTTTTTTGAGCAAACCACCAGACCTAGTGTTTTTCATTTTCACAAAGCTTTACAAACAATACTCAGTAATGATCAATCATTATTGTACAACCCATGAATACTAAAAATAGCAAATAGCTTATCCTTTGCTCTCATGGTTTGCTTTTTTTTCTTTCCTAAAAAGTTGTTCTTTGTAATGTTCTGATCATCCAACAAGTTATAATAATTGCCTGGTACCATATTGTTATCTGTCACCTGACCGAGACACATTTGGGAATTAAGTGTGCAGGTTTTTGCTCCTAAATCTCTCATCTATTGATAAGAAGACTATTTAGAAGTCCATTTTTCTTTTTATGGTTCATTCTGTTGTACCTATTTCCAAAGAGCACACTCAAGTCTTAAAACCATAAAAAAACTATGCAAATGCACAAACTTTCTACTCAAATAGAGTTCTTCAGATTGCCATGCACTGTTCAAATATATTGCATTTTCTGTATCAATAAGTATATCCTGCCATAATATTTAATAAATATTCATTTTCATCTGGTTCATGAAGAACATGTGTAATCCCTTGAAGACTAAACGCACTACAGAAGGGAAAAGGAAAAGCTGATCCTAAGGCATACAAAGCACATTAACCTCTACTCACATTCCAAATGGTAAATACTCAGAAAAGTAGCTAGTGCTCCTGAAAACTGGGAAGTACTTTGATGCAAATGCAAAAATACATATGTAAAAACACTCTAGTATAACTGCAAAATAATTTATGTTAAGAGAGGACCGGAACACTAAATACCTTTTTTTTTTCTTTTGAGACAAATGATGTTTTTTCTATTCTGAGGGTGTATTATACGTCCCTTGTCAAGTTGTTGCTGAGATACCATGTTATCCAAGCACTTATATTGTGATTTACAAAAGAAAAGGAAGAATTCATCATGTATTATGATGGATTGTCTACCCACTCCTTTGCTGCTTGCACCTATTGCTTATAGCAGTGTTCCAGCACAAGCAGGTATGGGCGACTGCTAACATTTCTGTGGCTGTATTTACCCCTAGAATTCATCACTCAAATAGCTGTTTAATGCTACATGAAGTTTGAGTAACATAGGTACATGCAGTTTTTACTTATTCAAATAATGTGTTTTGGAAGGAAAAGCCCAAGTGACAACCTTAAGAAAAGTTCAAAACACTTGGAAAATTTATTAGTCCTACCACAATAGAATAGGGACTACCCAGCCTCCAGCAAAGTTACAAGCAGCAAACTGGAAGCCAAGATATCAAAATCAGAAACTTAACAAAAACTGGAAAAAAAAAAATAATCAAAAAACATTGTCAAGAGTTAGGGCTGGTCCAGCCACTAGGTGAATAACAGACACTCTCTATTAATCCCTTCCCAAAGGGGAAGAGAAAGGGAATGAGAAAAGACAGACTTATGGATTATAAATATAAATAGCTTTAATGAAAGTAAAATAAAATGAAATATATACAAAACCATTATTGAACCCAATGCCCCAAAGTCAATTACATCACCATCACCACTGATACTGTGGAGCAGGACACTGGGGAAGTCCCAGACTGGACTCAGGGGCAGATGGGAACCAGATTCAGGAGCTGAGTTCTGGAACTGGATTCAGGAACACAACAATAAGGATTGAAGACAGAATGTACTGAGTCCTCCTCAGATACTAGCCATTGAAGAAGAGGCTTCACCCTAGTGATCCTTCAAGCTTTACACTGAATGTAACGAATATGGGATAGTATCCCCCATCGATCAGTTTAGGGTCACCTGTCCAGATGTTCAGCCTTTTACTTTTTGCACCCTCAACATAGCACACAAGATTAGCAGTGACCTTGGTCTGCACAGGAGCAAGTATCAGCAAGAGCCTTTCTGCACACCAGTCCTTGGAAGTAACTGTAAACATTGAGCATTAGCACTCATCTCACTATGACAAAAACTGGGAAAAACCCCCAAAATTTTCAAAGGCAGCTTTATAGAGATTTTTAAGAAGAAAAAAATGTACTAAGCAGCTTGGTGTTTGTCTTGTTTATACTACTACTACTACTACTATATTGAAATTTGTTAAGCTTGAAGAAACCATGTTTGATTTGGTCCAAATAACAGATACAGAAGGAAAGAAATCAACTGAAAAATTCCTACGCGCTTCAATAGGCTTTGGATCAGGCACATACCAATTTTGCTTTTCTAATTAAATTTGATCATGCTCACATTCCTCCATTGAGCACACTCTTGGAATGAAGATGTGACCTATAGGGTTATTTAAATTACAGGGATGGTGTCACTTCATGATCTAAAGTGATAGCGTTTGGTCAAAAGAGAAGCGCAGTATCTACCTGAGTGCACATCTTCAAATTCAATATGGTTCTGTTGAGTATCATTTGATCTAAATATGCACAAGAATGTTTCAGTCAGCTTTGCCAGTCCAGCTTCTTCAAATTGATTAAAAAAAAATTAAGGTAAAAGAATGAGCAGCATGTCATCTCTGTGTCTGTTTTCCTATTCTTCCTGCTGTTTCCCTATGGAAAATAAAAAATAAATCCTGACAGAAAGATCAGACTTTTAACATTTCTTTTCATCCCTTAAACACTGTATAACTTTATTTTATTGGTTTTTAAATGAATTAAAATATATTTTATATTAAGTACTGGGAAATTTACGTTTCATTTTTATTTTATTATAGGCATGACTAACAATGTAAAACTGACATAATTGGACAATACCTACTAGGCAACATGCTAAAATACAGAACATAAAAATCCTAAAATCCTCCATTTTTCAACTATGCAGTTGAGAAGTGTATGCAAGGATATTAAAATTAGCATTAAAATAATTAATCTGATTGGAAGTGTATTTGATAATTAAAAACAAGGAAAAAAACCCAACCCAACAACATATCTTTGGTTTGGTCAATACTATCTCCTTAACCATTAACTGAGTATGTCCTGAACATGTATCAATTTATCTTCACAGCAGCCCTGTCAGATACAAAAGCATGTTTATCTCAGGCAGGTGAGCCAGAGTTGCTGAGACAAGGTAGTAGCTCCCTGATTCTCTGCTGTTGGAAGGCACATTCCCCACCTTCCCTCCAGCCTCACCCTGTTCAGCCCAGACCTTGCCCAGCACCAGCTCTGGCATAATTTGGTCTTCTTGATTCCACCCAGAAATCCATCAGAAAATGATCCATCTTTTTACAAGGTTTTTGGGGTTGGTTTTTGTTTGTTGGTTTGGGTTTTTGTTTGAGGGGTTTGTTTATGTTTTGTTTTGCTTAGTCAGTTGAACTGACTCAAGTATGGGTAGAGATAAAAGCTACAGCTGACACCAGCTGTGCAGATAAGCCCAGAAAGCAAGGATGGAGGAATGGAGATGGAGAAGAAAATGGAATATTCCCTTTAGCTCCAGTAAGATCGGCTTGAGCTCATGAAGCGACTTTGAAACATCACTGTTGGAAAGCTGAGATAAAGAGCATTAAAAAAAAATCAGCTCAAATCAGACTAAAAGCCAATGTCACAGTGAGCTTGGAGAAGCAGTCCTTCCCTGGACCTTTTAAGAGCATAAAGTGTTTCAGCTAACACTGGGGGTAAAGCCAACTATATTTAACTATAGCAAAAATTATAGGCAGCCGAGCAAAGACCTGAGCTGGATTGTTTACTGTGTTATTGTTTACTGCTTATTACCTACAGTGGATGTAGAAAGGGCAGAAGATATAGACAAATTATATATTTAGAATGGGCAAGTATCATTTAACTATGAAATTGCAACTAATTGTGTATCAAGCTTATGATTAGTAGTTTGCTGTTTGCTTCGGGTTTTGTTGTTTTTTTTTTTAAACTTAGTTGCATTTTGGAGTTTGCCAAACAATTTGTGGACAAATATTTTAAAAATGTTTACCTTTTTTTTTTTTTTTTTTCCACTTTGAAAACAGGCTACAATGAATGCTGAAAAACCCTAAGCCATGTATTGGATAAGGTTTCTCGAGAAAATAGATATTTGTAAGCATCAGAAAAGCTAAATGATGAATGTGAGTGCATTTGCAAATCCTTCCTGAGGGACCAAACAGTTTAAAGAAATGCCTTGAATTGTATTTTGCCTTTAATTTAGTAGTTCAAATCTAGTCTAAGCTGAGAGTAGAAGCAAACAGCTATTACTATCTGTTGGCTGCTGGGCAGCCTGTGCAAAATTAACTGTTAGTTTTAGACCTGTTCCTATTAGATAAATTCTCACTTTGCTGATGAAGGTTTTTGGCTACAGAGGTGATTTTACAATCTCAGTGTCCTTGGTATATGGAAATAGAGATACACAAAAACTTATTACTGATAAATTAGCTAGTTCTTTCCTGTCAGTGTAGGAATTAGGTTGCTGCTGATGAACTACATTGCAGTTATACCTAACCTATTCCTAAAGCACTGGCATTTTGTCTAGAGGCTTCTACATGGCAAGAAACAGTCTTTTCCATTATTTCCCAGGGGGCCCAGATCTAAGTGTGGTAGAGGATTTCACAATTAGTCTATTTTCTCATGAGATGCAGCCTAAATTTTTCTTCCTCTTAACTCAATCACATTTTTCCAACTTAAAATCTCTTCTGCTCTATATAATTCATGCTTCTTCTTTTGTCTGAATTATAGTAATGTTTATAATGCCTCCTCCTCCTGTACATCACCTATCTTTAAATAGGGTAGAAAGGAAGACCCTGGGAACCACTGACCTGTCAGCCTTACCTTTGTGCCTGGGAAGAACATGGAGTAGATTCTCCTAGAAGGCCTGATAAGGCACACGGAGGACAGGGAGGTAGGTGATCAAGAACAGCCATCATGGCTTCACTAAGGGGAAATCCTGCCTGACAAACCTAGTGGCTTTCTATGACAGAGTGACTGCATCAGCAGATAAAGGACGACATATGGATGTGATCTATCTGGACTTCTGCAAGGCTTTTGACACGGTACCCCACAACATCCTACTCACAAAGTTGGAGAGATATGGATTTGATGGATGGACTGTTCAGTGGATAAGGAACTGGCTGGATGGTCACATCCAGATGGCAGAGGTCAATGGCTCAAAGTCCAGATGGAGAGCAGTGACAAGTGGTGTCCCTCAGGGGTCAGGCTGGGGCTTGTGTTGTTTAATATTTTTATCAATGATAAAAATGACAGCAGGATCAAGGCACCATCAGCAAGTTTGCAGATGACACCAAGCTGAGTGGTGCTGTCGATACACTAGAGGGATGGGATGTCATCCAGAGGGACCTGGACAGACTGGAGAGGTGGATCCAGGTGAACCTCATGAGGTTCAACAAGAGCAAGTGCAGTGTCCTGCACCTGCGCCGGAACACCCTCACTATCAGTACAGGCTGGGAGGTGATAGAGAGAAGCCCTGCAGAAAAGGACTTGGGGGTGCTGATAGACAAGAAGCTGGACATGAGCAGCCAGTGTGTGCTTGCAGCCCAGAAGACCAATCACCTGGGCTGTATCAGGAGAAGTGTGGCCAGAAGATCGAAAGAGGTGATTCTGCTGCTCTACTTTGCTCTGGTCAGACCTCAACTGGAGTACTGCATCCAGTTCTGGAGCCCTCAGCACAGGAAGGACATGGACCTGATGGAGTGGGTCCAGAGGATGACCATAAAGATGATCAGGGGGCTGGAACACCTCTCCTATGAGGACAGGCTGAGGGAGCTGGAATTGTTCAGCCTGGAGAAGAAAAAGCTCCAGGGAGACCTTATAGCCACTTTCCAGTACCTGACGGGAGCTTATAAAAAGACTGGGACTGGAGAGGGCCTGTTTACAAAGGCCTGTAGTGAAAGAACAAGGGGCAATGGTTTTAAATTAGAAAGGAGTGGATTTAGATTAGAAATAAGGAAGAAGTTATTTACCATGGGAGTGGAGGAGCACTGGAACAGGTTGCTCAGGGAGGTGGTTGAGGCCCCATCCCTGGAGACATTTAAGGTGGGGCTTGACAAGGCTCTGAGCAACCTGCTCTAGTTGAAGATGTCCCTGCTCTCAGCAGGGAGCTTGTACTAGATGACCTCTACAGGTCCCTTTCAACCCAGACATTTCTATGATTCTATGATAATAGAATTTGGTTTTCTTCCCGGGTTGTTTGGGTAGTTGTTTTTGGGGGCAGTAGGGTAGGATGGTTTTCTTGCTTTATCCCAACTTCATATCTCTCCTATTGAAACTATTGTTTCATGATTTCCTATTCACATTTCTTATCTCCCAAATCATGTGACAGACTGACTCTAGTGCTCCACCCCAGATCCATCTCAGTCTCCCTCCTGGAGACATAATTCCCCAGTGCAGGACTATAGTATGGACTATACTACAGGAGGCCATACACTACACCCAGAGTTGAGGCAAGCTCCAGTGTTCGTACAATGTGCTAGTACACAAGAGAGAGGTGCAACACCAGGAGAAGAAACAAATTTGTACATCACTATAAGCATGAAACTAGATAAGTCCACTGACTTTTCCTACCTTAAGGAAAAAACTAGGTCCTGAGCATGGTCCATTGTTCTTTCTTTTTCTTACAACGTTGCTTCATTACAGCCATATTTTAGTTTCTGAACAGCAGTATGAATAGAACTGCACTTTCAACCATGGTCTGTGCTGTGTAGCATGCTCAAGCACCAGCACACGAAGAGGTTTCCCTGAAGCCTCCAAGACCATTCCAGACCCCTTCTCCATCCTAATCACTCAGGCACTCCACAAAAATTAGCTCTGACTCTGATCTTAAAGGTGATCTGCAAAGGCTTTGCTGGAAATTAAAAGCTTGCTTGAGATCCCTTAGGAAGATAAAAGTACACAGCTTGTCTAAAATGGAATTATTGAAGTATTAAAATGAGATGTGAGGGAAAGACTGCCAATTACTTTACACCTTCATCTGGGACAGAGCTTAGAAAAAAGCAAGAGATGATTTGAGGGAAGCCTAGAACCTTAGTCCCCACATGACAGCTCAGGGGTTGTTGACCCACATCCCATCTATGGTGAGCAAAGGGGAGCCACTCCCATCCTGCCAGCCACGATTCCACAAATACTAACATGGACTACAGGTCCTGGTAGCACATCTCCCTTCCTCATCTTCCTTCTTCCTTTCCTATTCATCATCTGAAAGGCAAGCCAGCATCCAGATGCTGCATCAGCACCATGCAGGTGGGAAGGAGATTCAGTGGGATGGGTCTCCAGCTCCCCTTGACAGTTCTTATGGCTTGGAGGTGCTTCCACAACACCCTGTACCCAAGCACTCCCAAAAACATTTCCTAAACATTTGACTTTTCCCCACTTGCCTTGAAGAAATCATGGAACACAGTCAGATCTTATCCATCCCACAGCTGAAGCTTCTTCCTTACCTTCAGATTTTTTTCATCCCCTTTTAACTTTTTTAATTTAACTCAACCCAACAATTTACAACATTCTTCACTTCTTTGCATCTTGTGGAGCCCCATCTGTGCAGGTGAAATGCTTCCAAATCCACATGTTGTACTCTGGATTGTGGTTTAACTGCTGGAGTTTGAGGATTTGTGTTTTGGGGGAAGGGGAGGGTGATCTGCCTCCTACAGAGGGGTAAGCAAACCTTTTCTATTCATCTCAGCTTGTCATTCCTTTGATGGAAGAAATGGCATCAATAAAATAGCTATCTATATATCATAATGGGGTAAAGGAATGGGGAAATACTGCTGAAGAAGGAATTACAAGAGCAACACATGAGTTCAGCTGTTCACCACCATCAACAGAGCACAGGGCCCTGAGAAGAACAATTCAGACTCTTCCCTTTGTACACCTTGAAACAAATTGGAATCCAATAGCCCCCTTGCCACAGGTTGCTGTGGTCACATGCTTCAGCATCTGCAGAGCACAGCCGAGGCCTTTCATCTCCTGCCTCCGCCCAAGCACCCCATATGCGAGGGGTGATCCATCATGGGCCATGCACTGAAGTGGCAGCTGCAGGAAATCTACTTTATGGTGTCTACAAATGGCAAGTCAGCTATAACATGGTTGTATCAGTCACCTTGTAGCACCAGGTCCTCTGTCTTCAGTTTTTCCATCTGTGAAATAGGTCTAATTGAAAGGAAAGCTCAATTCCCTTTGAATTGAAGGGAACATATATATTTCTAAGTAGGGGCTAAAAAGTGAGAGAAAAAAAGTAGAAAAATCAGGGGAATATAATATTTCAGAAATGCTGATATGGTATTGAAACTCACTGCCGCATTGTTCATGGAGATTACAACAGACTTAGTCTGAAGTTGTCCTTCAACTATGAGTACGGCTAAAAGACCACCCTGAGCAAACCACAACCAGTCTGTTTCCTACAGCCATCCCTCCCAGAACCACTGCTCCAATGGGTGATACACAAACACTCCCTTTGGTGTAGAGACTCATGCACTGCCAGAGCAAATGGCTTTTAAAGTGCTGTGCAACCCTACAGGGCAGCTTGTAGTAGTACATGCATGGGACAGAATGTGTCCAACCCCAGATAATATATAGAAGGGAATTAAGGTATACAGTTAAACTGTCAACTTTATTTTCCTCGTTTAGGATTAAAACCTGGGTAAGTTGCATGGTCAGCTGTTGGCTTTTCTTTTCAAAATTCCCTACAAACTCTGTGGAACTGCTAGGCCAGCTACTAGCTTCAACAATTCAAACGTGCATGGGACCTGTATGTGCTTGTGCTAATGAATATATTCCCCAAGTCAGGCAAATGTAAGGAAATCCATGTATGGCAAAGAATGAGGTAAAATGGATTTGTAATTGTTTCAGACTTTATGTGCTAGAAAATCTAGGGGTTTATGCCACTATTTCCCTTAGAAAACTAAAGATTCTTAAGGCAAATGAAAACTTTTCAAGTGAACTCTACCTGAACTACAGTAATTGTTTGTGTGATGGTTAAAATGATACAGTGTGACATATTCTGAAATGTGCATGTAATTTAGATTAATTGCACAGCATGCTGACCTTTTACAGCCTGCAGTGAGACTCTAGCTCTGTGGCAATACATAATACATAATACAGTGAGGCAGGAGAACCAAGTTCAGGGGTAGCCTAACAGGGACTTGAGCTTTCCAGCACATGCGAATACCACTGATAACAGATTTCCTTGGTCCTCACTGATAAGCTGCAAGATCTGTCATTACTCATCATTCCCTTGAGTGAGTCATTTCAGCAGAAGGTTCTGACAAGTTTGGTCCATTCTCACAGAAGGAACAGTAATAATTAGTCATATTGAACTGTGTAAAATAACTGAATAAAAATGAACACAACTGACACAAAATGGGTTCTACAGAACTCTCTTCAAAGACCAGTAAGGCTGAATCCTCACACTGTGTAAAGGAGGCTCCACTAAAGTCAATAAACTCACTGATTTATATAAGCTGACAACTGCCCCATTGAATTTAATGGGAAATTATCTCCTTTCTATAGATTTTCTCTACAGCTAATATAATTATAGTTCTCTCTGGAATTTTACAGGATGATTCAATGATCAACCTTCTTCTTCAGACCTTTTCTTCGAAACTGTACAGCCCATAATTTTGGAAAGCAAATAAATGTGAGGCATTCTGAGCAGCTTTTAGACTAATCACAAACCAAAAGTTACTATTTATAACGTCCAAAAACCTTACATTCACTGCCAAAAGTTCCTACCAGTAAATATATGTGCAAATGAACTCAAGGAACATATCACTAACCATCTGGGAGATCTACCTGGGTGCAGAAGTATCCTTAGGCAGCTTCAACAGCATGATCACAATTTATCCCTTTTCAACACCAGCCAAATTTATAGAAATATTTCTTTCTAAGTTTTAAATACATATCAGAAATCTTTACTGGATATCCAAACACATTCAGAGCTGATTAAAATTGGAGTTCTGCTGCCAATATTATTTTTACTGGGACTGAATTTTTTTTCCTCACTTGCTTCTATGTGAAAAGTAATTTCTTCAGAGATGAGAAAAATAGCTTTTAGGACAGAACCTTAGGTTATAATCAGCTGCATTACTGATCAAGTCAGAAGATAAGATTTTAGTAACTTAAAACAAAAGAGTAAAATTAATTTTTAAATGATACTGCTGCAAAACCTACATAGAGAACAGACCCTCCAGTACTGTGAGAAGCAGAAACTGTCTCCTTCAGTGAAGTTGCAGATTAATTTTTCATAAATGAGATATTTCTCAAGCTAGTGGGAGTAGCTTTGAAAGAACTTCAGTGGATTTAAAACACTCTTAAAGACGTTAACCTCCCACATTTTATGTTAGTGTTCCCTAGGTAACCTTGGGGCAGAAACACCTCATTCCATGGTGCACAGTCCCTTGAGATGCTGTTACAAAGCTGATCGCCCTGAGACAGCAACAGTGTTTAGACAACATGTTCCTTTTGTGTTACTCCCTCATAACACTGATAATATTAATCCACCTTTTTTCCATGTAAATGAGAATCCTCCTGTTAAAAAGTAGTTAGACACATGCACACACATAAGTGTTCAAAAAGCACATATAACTTAAGAAATAAACAAACCCTTCAGCAAGTTGAAGATAATTGTGTAGGCAGATGAATATCAATGGTAAATCCCAGGGTGCTGAAGTAGTAATTAAAAATAAACAAACAGGAGATAAAAATAGAACTTAAGCAAAATATTTTCCCATGATGATTATAGAATAGTCAATCACCCTATGAAAAACAGCAGGAGAAGAACAAATTTATTTCTATTTAAGTAAAATGAGATTCAATCTCTTGTAGAAAGCAAGCTGCAACCTCCAATTAAGCAAATTATTAAAACCAGACTAAATACCAGTTTTTGAGATTTGTAAATACTCATGATTATTGGAAAAACTCCGAGGCATCCTGCTTTTGATCCTGCAAAGCTTTCTGGTATGACCCCTGCAACATACACCAGTCACACTCTCTGCCACCTGAAGACCAGAAGCAACAGGGAAATCTTGCTTTAATTTTATCTTTTGCTGTACTTTGAGAAGTACAATGATCATGAACAGCTGATACAAGAACTCAATAATTAATGCAACTGACATCTAAAATACAGATCCACAAAAGGACATGCCAGAACAGTCCACTAATGATCTCTGTCCCTATGATCTTGGTCTTTTGGGAGTAGACTTAATTAATTTCAAGTACAAAATTCTGAAATAAAATGGAGGGGATAAAACAATTTAAAAAAAATAGTTTACAGCTCCTTTTGTTTTTATGTATAATTTCTGATGCTACATTATAGATACAATGCTCCATGCTGTTTTACTTAAACAGTTTTCATTAACGGTTCATTGACTAATTTAGAGACTTAAAATATGATGACTTGTAGCTAAGTTTATAAAGGCAGGATGGTTCATTTCTTCACTTGTGAAACTAAACACCACATCCAAAAGTGACAAACATGAAGAGGGACAGATGAGTTCAGCATTGGAAGAGATAGTAACCACCTTACTGAGGTCAATGAGGGTAGGAATACTGACATCTTTTTTCCTAATTCCACACAATACAGGGGAGTTTTTACATCCAGTTAGTCCTTTTGGTATTGACAATGAGTCCTTCAGCACTGCTTAAAAAATACTCTGTGCTTTTTTACATTACTATTAGAATTAATGTTCTCAAACTCCTCTAAAAACCCCTTTAACCAAAAATGTGTTTGTCGTTGCAAAATGGGGGTAATGAGAATGGGTTTATCCCAAACATGAAAAAGCACCGGTGATCAAGCACAGATTGTTTCTGAACTGATGGAGGGTGGCTTTGCGTAAGTGTTGCTGAAAAGCCCAATCACACATGGTGCAAAGAGCCAGCTGGTGAGCTCAGGGAGTGGCATTTTTCAGGAGGACTCAGTGCTCTGCTGCAGCTTACAGCAGTCCCGTTGTCTGTGAAGCTCTGTTGGATATTAGTCATGGCCTTGGACCTTCAGGCCAGAAACCCCAGGGAATTTAAAGGGTATTTAAAGAAGCTAGAGGTGTTCAAGTCAGCAGGAACCGATTCATGTAGCTTATTTTTTTATGCTCAGGGACTACCTGACACCACACTCCCAATCTGTAACAATTGTCTTTGGGAACATAGTGAAGAGAGTTGGTATCTCAGAGGAAGGGCATCCAGCAAAACTACTCACAGTTAGAAACTAGCTAGATTTAGGACATTGAATACTTTTTTAAAACAGGCACCAAGTTTTAACTCTTGAAGATTTTATTGGTTTGTTTGGGTTTTTTTCCAACATGTTAATATAGAATAATTATGTTACAAATAATTTGGAATTAATGGAAACATTCAAGCATGTCCTGGAATGTGAAACAAAGCTAAGAATAATCTCAGGCTCTAAAATTAAGGTCACTCATGTCATCAGGAGAAACTAATACTGGTTGCGTGACAGCTTACTGCAGGACTTGCTGCATCTCTCCACTATGTATACCGGTTTCTTCAAGAACCAAGGAAAAGTCTGATCAAATATAGTAATTTTAGTATCATGTCAATTATAATGGTCCAAAGAATCACCACATCACTCCAGTACATTATAAAAGTTAACTCAATTGAATACATGAATTGAGTTTTCTCTAGCTTGGGGAGAACTGAAAACTCAAATAAGTGAGCAAATGAGATACTTTTATTTCTTATCATACAATTCTGTCATTTTACCCTTGGTTATTTAAGTTATTGAGAAGATTCAAAACAAGTATGGAAAAACAACACTGCACCTATCTACACTGTGCAACTGCAAGTGTCAGATACTTTGTCTGAATTAACATGTTGTAGCCCAAAAGTGACACTTTAAAACTCAGTGTTAATGCTGTCTGTAATCTTTATAACATACTTGTATCCTTGTCAAAGGACGTAGCAATGTATGAACCCGGCAACACACACACAAAAAGGAGTAACATAGGGCTATATTATATTATGCATAAGACAAGAGGCAGATGGCATTGTAGAGTATGCCAAGATGCTGGTATTTATACAATAAGCATTAAAATAAACGTGTCTAGATAAACGAGGTTATTTGCAGGTATGACGCACCTAACACTGAAATAAATGTTTATTTTCAGGTTGTATGCATCATGCACAGGTTATTTTAGAGGCTGCATCTGTCAGATTGCGAAATTGATGTGACGCAAAATGCAGACAGTAGTAAAGGAGCTCACAGTAGCTTGTAAAGGAGAGAGAGATGAGTATAAAGAGACAAATCCTTAATAAAACAACAGCATGGAACAACAAAAGGCTATCCTGACATCAGGGAAAACAGAAGGGACAAAAGGAGGTGGCAAAATGATTCAAAATGCTTGATAAATTATATCAAGGAGT
The DNA here is from genome assembly GCA_025447755.1 of Corythornis vintsioides. Taxonomy (NCBI): domain Eukaryota; kingdom Metazoa; phylum Chordata; class Aves; order Coraciiformes; family Alcedinidae; genus Corythornis; species Corythornis vintsioides. The sequence goes on along the minus strand of JAOEGS010016830.1, from coordinate 40,569 downwards.
TAAAAGGGGACATATCTTGGGGAAAAAAAATAGCAAGACATAAAAGCAGCTGTTATGGAATGTGACAGTCACCTAGGAAAAGGAAAAACCTAAGGCCTCTCATTCTAGGTTTCCCTCCTGCCCTTCACTCTTTCTAATGAACACCACAAAATAACAGCAAGACTCAAAGATAAGAAATCCTGTAACAAATAAGAGCAGTGTTCACCTGCTCCAACACTCAGGTCTTCTCTATTTGGGCTTCCACTAATATCCTGGTCCTGAATTGAGCAGCCGAGCTGAGTACCTTCTGTTGCCTTCATTAAAGACTTGTATAATAAATCAGGGTATAGTATTGTCTTAAACTACCCTGGAAACACTTCCCAGGGTATGTCAACAGGTTTTTGACCTTAAAATCTGCTGCCCTAAATAGATGCTTATGTCCCTCTGGTTATAAAAGGAAGTAAAGATGGGCTCACAAAAGCCTGCTGTATTTTTGAGACAGGTGGCAGGAGGACGAAAGGGAGGAGACAGATCATATTATGTTCTGTCAGGTTTTGCTTGGAAAAAATTCAAATAATCAAATGGGAATAAAAAGAAGTGTTTGAGAAGAGTGGCAGGTGGTGAAAACTTGGTGGGAATAGTAGTGAGACTTGGATGATAAAGACTATTAATGATGGAGGAAGAATGCAAATAGTTTCTGAATAGAGAGGGAACATTCCCCTCTAGTGCTCCAGACACACTAACAACTAATAACTCTGCATGTTTGAACAGTTGTTCAGCCTTTCATCACTTTGTGATACTGTCATTGCTTAGTTTACCAGGCATGTAGCTGGGACCCTTTGGGTGCTAAGAGGTGAAGTGTCTATTCAGAAGTAAGCTTTTTGTTTTCCTCCTTCAAAAACATTAGAAATAAAATTAATTTAGTCTCATTCCACTGGTGCATTTAGAAGCTCCTCAATAGTCTATTCTGATTTCACAGCAATTCTATAAAACAAAATGAATAGCACAAATCCAGCAAATATATCTCCTGCCAAGACGAGCTCTCCTGTTTTAAAATCTTTTATAGCATCTAATGTATTTATTTGCATCAAGAGGGCATTATGCCAGTTAACATCTGTGTTCTCTAGAGTTGGTAATTCTGCCTACCATAACTAGTCATCAATTCTGCATGAAAATACACAACTGTCTTCTACTATAGATTATATGTGCTGCTAAATTTTTCCATGCACATTTAGATAAATGTTTAGTGAAATAGTTCTGCATAAAAAGATGTAGACAGGAAAGGATGATTCAAATGTCTCTGGATGCCCTGCCCCCACCCAGGGATGTCATTTATAGACCTTTGGATTCAGATCAGATATTCCATTATGAAAAAAATTAAAGACTAAATCTTCTGCTAATATAAATTGACACTGAAATATACAGAAGATTTCCCAGATGTCCATCAACTAACGACTTGGTCCTGGAACCCTGGGTCAGTTCATAGCATATAAATAAATTCATAAATGTGTATATACCTTAATGTGGATTAAATGACATCACCTAACAATAAAATCTAAGCAGGTGTCTCCTCCTGAAAGGCAAACATACCAACTTTTACCAAAAGTAAGGACTTTCCCCAATTTAAAATAGCTTGAAAATCTAGGTGCCAGAATTGTAAACATATTAATCTCTTTTCAAATTTAGGAGACTGAATACATTTGAGTATCTAGCATGACCAGGAGAGAAACCCATTTTTTGTCTATGAGAAATTATAAAGGAGACTCAAAGTCATAGGAGAAAAAAGTTGAGATCTGGGCCAAGATCATGAGCAACTGAGTGGATCAAAGGTAAGCCATGTGCCAAGTAAAATTATGTAATTAATTATAATGCAACGAAAGAGCCAGTTCTGTTTCCAGCATCACTGCAAACTTTCCTTCCTCAGATGACATTCCTGCCAGCCAGACCAACCCCTGGGTATAAATGCACAGCATCACTAACTGGCAACATCCTTAAGGTCTGCAAAGTAAAAATTCTTCATAGAGCACCTAAGTCTCTAACTCTCAACACTAAAATTCAGTTATTGCAATGACTGACTTGTCTATGACTATGTCCTCTGGACCTGGCTTTATAGGAGGTATACTTCTACAAGCAGAAGTTTTTCTCATAAAGAATTATATTGCCATTAGCAATCTATCCAAGAACTCTATTTCTATGCATGGAGTCCTGGTGGACAGGGGGATGGCCATGAGCCAACAATGTGCCCTTGCAGCCAAGAAGGCCAATGGCATCCTGGGATGAATTAGGAGAAGTGTGGCCAGCAGGTCAAGAGAGGTTCTCCTCCCCCTCTACTCTGCACTGGTGAGACCCCACCTCAA